>JAJIYU010000295.1:0-57075 GCA_030144865.1 Tinospora cordifolia
TGTGTGTGTGTGTGTGTGTGTGTGTGTGTGTATGTCTATATACTTTATTTTTATTTATTTATTTCTTAAGCAACTCTTTAAATTTTATAATTAATTCTATTAAATTGAAATTTTTATTTAATTATCAAATTAAGGTCTTATTTGCCTATTTTATATTATATCTCTAATATATTTTATTTTTTATGTGCCAACCCATAATCTGCACTCAAAGATGTCCTAAAATCTTTGAAATTTTTTTTCGCTTAACTTATTTCATTTCATTTTAAATTATTTGACAAAATTATGGGGTATTACATCTGGTGGTCTTGAAACTAATTCCCAGACCTGGCTTCTTTCAAATTGGTTCTAATTCTTCTTGCATAGCCTCAATCCAGTTAGAATCAAGAAGAGCTTCTTTTACATTTTTAGGCTCATTTGTTGAGGTGAAGCACGAGAATCTCACCATTTCTCTGTAATTCTTGCGAGGAACATTTCTGGGTTGTCTCCCTTGCTACAGGTCACCAATCATTAGTTCAGCAGGGTGATTTAACAGCACTCTGGAAGATGGTTCCTTAAGCTAATCTATTTCTGGGTTTTCTGGGTTGACTGTCGTGTCTTCTGTGTCACAGACTGTTGCAACAGTCAGTCTGTAAGTTTCTTCAGCATTCTCAGAATCACTTTCCTGCAGGGGCTCCTCTTATGGTTGAGTGTTATCAGCTTTCTCCTTTTTCTCATAGTCACAGACGGTGACATTTATGGATTCAATCATGCATTGAGTGCGATTGTTGTAAACTCGATATGTTCTACATTTAGAAGCATACCCTAAAAAGATTCCTTCATCGCTCTTGGCATCAAATTTTCCAAGTTGATCCCTGTCGTTCAGAATGTAACAGATGCTGCCAAAGATATGGAAGTAGCTTACATTGGGCTTTCTTCCTTTCCATATTTCATATGGTGTTTGTTCTATTCCTGGGCGTAAATACACCCTGTTGATTGCGTAGGCAGCTATATTTACTGCTTCTGCCCAAAATTTTGTAGGAGACTTGTTGCTTGAAGCATCACTCTTGTCATTTCTTAAATGTTGAGATTCTTTCTTTCAACAAACCATTCTGTTGAGGAGTCTTTGGTGCTGAAAATTCATGGCTGATACCCATTTCATTGCATAGATTTGAGAATTTTTGATTATCGAATTCCCTTCCATGATCACTCCTGATTTTCTGGATTTTGATCCCTTTTTCTATTCGTAGTCTTGTGCACAGGTCCTTGAAGTTTACGAATGCATCTGATTTTTCCCTGAAAAAAGTAACCCATGTGAATCGTGAGAAATCATCAACACAGACGTACATATACCTTTTACATCCAAGACTTTCTGTTTGCATTGGCCCGAATAAGTCCATGTGAAGAAGTTCGAGAATTCTAGAGGTAGTGATAAACTGGACAGATGGATGCTTAGTTCTCTTCTGCTTGCCCAACTGACAACGACCACAAACTGCAACTTGATCCGAATTGAGCTTTGACAATCCACGGACATCATCAACTCTATTGATGTTTTTGAGAGTTTTGAAGTTGATGTGTCCAACTTTTGATGCCAGATTTCCATGGTGTTCAGAACAGTGTTGTGACATTGTCTTAGGAGTGCCATAACGGATTTTTCGACCTGATAACAGTTATCAGATGTTCTGGTTCCCTTCATGTAAGTTGTTCCTGAATTGGTGGTGATGTTGCATCCGTCCTTGGTGAAATTAACTGAAAGGCCTTCATTGCAAAGTTGACTGATGCTGATCAGGTTTGCTTTTAATCCTTCAACAAACAATACATCCCTTAGCTTAGGAAGACCAACAACGTTCAATGTTCCTTTTCCAATAATCTTTCATTTTTCTCCATCACCAAAAGTCACGTGACCATCTTCTCCTGCATAGAAAGAGGTTAAAAGATGTTTGCCACCTGTCATATGTTTTGAACAGCCGTTGTCAAGATACCATGTCTCATTGGAGCATGCAGATAAAGCAGTATGAGCAACCAACGCCTTATTCTGAGGTTTACGCACCCATTTCTGAGTAATCCTAGTATGTGTCCTTCCATTATGAAGATAATTTTGTTGTAACTTGTGACACTGTCTCCAGTTGTGTCCCTTTCTACCGCAAAAATAACAGATTGGCTTTTGAGTTCTTTTCATTGAGTTTGATAGACAGTGACATGTTACAGTATTTGAACGAGGTTTCAAAGTGATTTGATTTCTTTGATCATCTTCAGTTTTGTTACCAATACCTCTTTTGTCACTTGAACTTTGTTTGTGCTCAAGTATTTCTATAAATTTCACCTTTTCAGAGTTTAGACGTTGAAGAGTTTGTCCGGCAGCCACAAGTTTATTTGACAGTTCTTCTAATTTTTTGTCCTTCTCTTTGATAACATCTTCCTGTGCACTTACCAATGTTCTCAGTACACGAACCTGCTCCTTTAGTTCTTTGATCTGCATGTCTCCCTAGAAACCATTTGTCATACATCAGTTCATATGTGTTGCGAAAATCTTCAGAGCTTACCTCATCTTCACTTTTAGATTCAGCAGATACAATTGCAGCAGAATTTGCGAGGGAGATCGGTGCTGCAAATGCTATGAAGTTGTTTAAGGTTGAATCTCCTTCATCCTGACTGTTATCTGAATCATCACTCCACGTTGCATTCATAGATTTCTTCTTAAGAGTATTTGCACATTCAGCCTAAATGTGTCATGTTCCCCCACATTCATGGCACTTAATGTTTTTGAAACGATTTTCAGTAGTAGGTGCTTCCTTGGTAAATCTTTTGTTGTCCGTCCTATTCTTTGAGGATGGATTTTGTTTCCTGTACTTTTTCAAAAATTTATTGAAGTTTCTAGTGATCAAAGCAAACTCATCTTCCATAGTGAGAGTGTTAGCTTCTACCTATAATGCAATACCTTTGTCAAATTTTTGATTTGGGAGACTCATTTCATATGTCTGTAAAGATCCCATGAGTTCGTCTAGGCGCATTTTGGTGAGATCTTTTGCTTCTTCAATTGATGCCACCTTTGCACCGAACTTAGGAGGAAGAGATCTCAAGACTTTTCTCACTAATTTTTCATCAAAATACTTTTCTCCTAGCAAGAAGGTTTGGTTTGCAGTATCAGGTAGCTTGCTATTAAAGCTAGAAATGCTTTCATGGTCTTCCAGTTTTCACGGTTCAAATTGTGAAGTTCGCAACTGAAGTTTTGAGATACGAACAACATTAGTACCTTCATATGTTGTTTGCAAGGTTTCCCACACATCTTTTGCTGATTCGCACATTGCAATAAGCTTGAACTGTTCTAAATCAACGGCATTAAAAATCGAGTTGAGAGCTTTTGAATTAGCTTGATGCAGTTTCTTGTCTTCTTCGGACCATTTAGAATTTGGTTTGGCGGCAGAATTATGATATGAAATAGGAGGTAACCAGCCATCTTCAATAGCTCTCCAGGCTAGTTTGTCAATGGATTGGACAAAAATACGCATCTTTGTCTTCCAGTAGGTGTAATTGCTTTCATCAAGAAGTGGAGGTCTAGAGATTAAACCTCCTTCCTTGGGATGATGTTTTTCGTGACTCATGTTTTCCAGTGGATCTCACCTGCCAAGTTAAAGGCTACAGTTGAGAAGGTGAACCTCTCTGATACCAATTGAAATAACTGGAGTCACTGAAAGGAGCAATATGCAGGTGTACAGGAAATGAAAAGGCAAGCAAATTGACACATGATATGATTACGCAGTTCAGTGTCAACCACCTACGTCTGCAAGGCCTTGCCAAATTCAAGAATCAACTACAGTTTTGCAAGTTACAGCAATACATAGTGGGCACCTCAACCCATAGAAGCACACTTCAAAACACTGGATTCATAAGAAGACAACAGTCACTCTTGACATAACAGTTTTTAGCAACCTTCTATAGACCCTATTGTATATGCTGAACAAGAACAGAGTACTGCTACTTCACTTGATCACTCACATACAATCAGACAGAAAGAAACAATCGAAGTTCTTAGAAAAACTATAATAATCTTCAAATGTTGCTCGAGTGATCAATCAAGGCTTCAGACATGATCAGAATAAATAGAGTGTAGAAACAGAGCCTTCCTTTTGAGAAACAGATTCTAGAAACTCTTTCTGGGCAGACTGTTCGATATATTGTTGGATCTTCTGTTGCGATAGTCTTGCTGGAAATCCAGAAAACTTTCCAGAATAGCAGCAATCCTTGATAAACTACCGTTAGTTGTAAATTCCTTCTGTTTTGAGTAGATTGTGATATATACAGACGACCTGTTTGATAAAAAAGAATATTCCAATTTTTCTAGACACTAATCATGAATGAAAGATTGTTTTCAATTAAAGAAGACACAATGATCTTTATGAGAGAAAGATCCAGAATAGATTGTAACGATAAAAACAATAAAGACAAATCTGTTCTTCGAAGATCGGTGGATTTCCAAAAGTATGATGCAATAAAAACAGAAAAAATCTTTTGAAACAAGACATGACAGTTTTTTGAAAAAGATGTGATGCAAATGGAGATATTAATGTTAATCATTATCTTTTCAAAGATGGAAACACAATCATTCTTACTTAGCAGACTGTTAAGCAGTTTTCTGGAATAAGGAAGATTTTAATGCCAATCATTATCTTTTCAAAAATGGAAAAACAATCATGCTTACTAGCAGACTGTTAAGCAGTTCACTGGAATGATTCATGAACCATAAAAGAAACACTATGATATTGATTTCCAAAACAAAACTGGAAGAAAATCTTTGACGGCAAGGCATAATATTCCGTGTGATAATGAGATTGGATTTGCATCAAACATTGCCAAGTAAACCGTAATCCTAACATTTAGCATATACTTTATTGTATCTAACAATAGTGTCCTATTCATTCTTTTAACTAAACCATTTGGTTGAGGGGGCTTCCCCATAGTCTTAGCTAACCCATTTGGTTGGATATCACTATTCTTGTACAATCCATCTAATGCTTCATTAATGAATTTTAAGCTATTATTGTTGTCAATGTTTTCAATTTCTTATTAGTTTGGCTATCAACTAAGGCTTTCAGTCTGAAATTTTTCAAAAGTTTCATCCTTAGTTTTCATTAATTACAACCATTTCTTTCTAGAACAATGATTATATCAAGGATAAAAAAATAGATATTCTCATTTTGATTTGGCACATTAACAAGTCCTCATAGATTTGAATAAATCGAGTCGAAGATCTTCACAATCTTATGCACTGCATTCTTAATACAAGCCTATATGGTTGTAAAGAATGTATGATTTACAAAAATCTATGTTGATTATGTTGTAAACTACATAGAAGGCAATGCATAGTTCATGAATGTCTTCAACTCTTGTTAGATGCAGAGGGGTATAGCTAGGGAATGAATTACACATGGCCAAGATGTCAAAGATCATGGTCTGAGTGATATAGCTTGATGACATCTAAACACTTCAAGTATGATGTGCCACATGCGACTTTGTGCAATGGAACCTTATGTTACAACATCATGTATGAATCCTAGATAGCCAATAAAACACCACGTAATACAATTATTGCATAAACTCTAACTTAAAAATACATTAAAAGTCAAACAAATGTATACCTTATTAGCTTGTATATCATGAATAGCAGATGACTCATAATCGTCTGGCCTGATGCCCAATTCATCTTTTTAGTGTCTAACGCCAATTGCATGGCGACGTACTTCTATACTCAAGATTTAAGTTCAATTAAACTAGTAGAAAATGCACATACACCTACCAAATATAAGACAATAATTTAACAATAATATAATAATAACTAGAGATGAGCATTGAAAACCAAACAAGTTACCTTGAGTAATGTGAAGTAACCCAGAATTTGTGCATACTAAAACTTGTAGCTTAGCCCAACTGATGATATACGTACATCAAGATAGTCACACCTCGAGCATAGTTCTTTACTTCATCAAAGTCTATCAAAAAATTAAGTTATATGACATTCACCTAAAAAATACTCTTGTCAACAAATAGTGTACAACCTACTATGAATAAGATGTAAGCCTTGTCGTGCATTCAAGAGAATAATAGACATCTTTTGGCTTCTTGTCCTCAACCTCTTCAAGCTTTGATCCAAGTTTTTTTTTTCATAACAATTCCAAATGCACTGAATTTGTGTTATGTATTAGGTTCTCTTCCATTACTTCACAAAGAGATGTTGTAAGTGCATCTCGAACAAGTGTTACTGCCTCTATTGTGCTTAAGAGATCACAATTGATTATCTTGCCCAACACAGGTGTGCATAGTAGAACGTTCATATCATTGAGAGTGATCATTTCACTAAACAGTAGGTAAAATGGATTAGTTTCAAGTTGTCACTTCTCTATAAATGCATTGATCAACAGCATCGATGCTTGAGAATACGATGTGTTGATCAAAGGAAACAAGCTAGCGTTCTTCACATATCACATCACTATTGCCTTCCTAGGGTGATGAATGGCCTCCCATGAGCCTAATTGGATACTGTTAGGATTTTGGTTTAATTGGCAATGTTTGATGCAAATCCAATTCCTTTGCCTTTAATGGAATGGTCTGATTTTCTGTTTTTGGTACATCTCGCTGTCAAGATTCTCTTCCAGTCTCGTTTTGGAAAGAAATCATGAAGGTAACCCTTTTTAAATGGTTAATGAATCTTTCCCAAAAATTGAATAACAGTCTGTTGTTGTTAATAATGATTGGTATTTCTTTTTTTGAAAAATATAATGATTGGTATTAAAAAGCTAACGTCATCCAAAAACTTAAGAACATTTTTTTAAGAATCTGTCATGATTTGTTTTCAAAAAATATTCCTTTTGCTACATCACGTTTTTAGAACACTCGTTATCTTCAAAGAACAGAGTACCATCTTTATTATTACCGTTATAATCTATCCTTTCAGAAGTTCCTTTCATAAAGATTTCTTTCTCATGATCATTGTGTTTTTCAAAACAGTAACATTCTTTCGTTGCAATGATTAGTGTTTAGAAAGTTTGCAATATTCTCCTTAATCAAATAGGTCGACAACATTGATTAGAATCTTCTGATATCAGAAGGAGAGTACATATTATGGTATGATATCAAAGATCGTTGCTGTTCTGAAAAATTCTTTGGAAATCCGGCAAGACTATGCTGACAAAAGATGCAATAGTGTATCAAACAGTCTGCCCAGAAAGATTTTCCAGAATCTGTATCACTAAAGGAAAGCTCTGTTTTGCGTCCTATTTATTATGATCTAGTCTGAAGCTTTCATCATCACTCGAACATTCCCCAAAGACAATCATTGTGTTTTTTTCATTGAGAGCTTTATTGTTTTTCTGTTTATTGTAAGAGAGTGATCAAGTGAAGCTGCAGTACTCTTTATCTTGTTGTTTAGCACATACAACAGTGGTTGTAGAAAGCGGCTGAAAATCTTTGTGTAAAGAGTGACTGTTGAGAGTCTACTGTTTTGAAGTGTACTTCTGTGGGCTGAAGTGCTCACTGTGTATTGGTGTATCTTGCAAAACTACAGTGGATTATTGAACTGGGTGAGGTCCTGTAGACGTATCTGTTGATGCCGAACTGCGTAAGCACATCATTTTTTTGACTGCTTGTTGTTTTTGTGTTCTAAGTGTTGCTGCACATCTGCAACTAGTTTTATCCAATGACTCTAGCATTTTCAATTGGTATTAGAGCAGGTTACCTTCACATTTGAAGCCTTTAACTTGGCAGGTGAGATCCACGGTAAAAGATGAGTCACACTTCCATCGAGAAGCATCATCCCAAGGAAGGAGGATCAATTTCGAGACCCCCACTCCTTGATGAAAGTAATTAACTTACTGGGAGACGAAGATGCGTATATTTATTCAATCTGTAGACGAGTTGGCTTGGAGAGCAGTTGAGGACAGCTAGTCAGCTCCTATTTCGGATCACAGTTCTAGTATAAAACCAAAATTTGAATGGTCTAAGGAAGACAAAAAACGACATCAAGTAAATTCAAAAGCACTCAACTCTATTTTTAATGCAGTTGATACGGAACAATTCAAACTCATTGCTACATGCGAATCTACAAAAGATGCTTGAAAAACTTTGCAAACAACCTATGAAGGTACTAATGTTGTTCGCATCTCAAAACTTCAGTTCCTAACTTCACAATTTGAACTGTTAAAAATGGAAGACCATGAAAACATCTTTAGTCTCAACAGTAAGCTACGTGATATTGTAAATCAAGCCTTCTTACTAGGAGAAAAATATTCAGATGAAAAATTAGTGAGAAAAGTATTGAGATCTTTTCCTCCTAAGTTCGTAGCAAAAGTTGCAGCAATTGAAGAAGCAAAAGACCTTACCAAAATGCGCCTGGACGAACTCATGGGATCTTTACAAACCTATGAAATGAGTCTCCCAAACTAGAAATGAGACAAAGGGATTGCATTGCAGGCGAAAACTAACACTCTCACAATGGAAGATGAGTTCACCTTGATCATTAAAAATTTCAATAAATTTTTAAAAAAGTACAGGAAACAGAATTCATCCTCAAAAACCAGGACGGACAACAAGAGATTCACCAATGAATCTCCCAGTACTGAAAATCGTTTCAAAAATATAAAGTGCCATGAACGTGGGGGGATATGACACATCCAGGCTGAATGTGCAAATACTCTTAAAAAGAAATCTATGAATGCAATGTGGAGCGATGATTCAGATAACAGTCAAGATGAAGGAGATTCAACTTCAAACAACTTCATAACATTTGTAGCACAAATTTCTGGCGCACATCCTGTGAATTCTGCTACAACTTTTTTTGCAGAATCTGAAAGTGAAGATTAGGTAAGTTTTGAAGATTTTTGCAACACTTATGAACTTATGTATGGAAAATGGTTTTAGGGTTATCGGGACCCCTTCCCTAGGGAGAAGGACGAACCGACCGACACAGTGTTCTAACAAACCCATTCCCAAATTGAGTTTGCCCAAAACAATGTTAAGCCTCTTTACAACACCATATATAACACTATTAGAGTAATCATAATAAATACGGAAACAACTAGAATAAATAAGTATAATAGAATTTTTTTATATACAAAAGTTAATTATATATACACTGTCCTAAATGTAGCAGTAGTGGAATGTCTGAGTCAAAATATCTATAATATTTTTCTCACTTCGTATACATTATACTAACTCTCAAAACAGTAAACCATGTGAGAAAACCTACCAAAATAAATAAGGTGCGCTTCATGCAATGACCGCCTTCTTCCCCTTATTCGTAGAAGAAGAACCTGAAATATTAGAGTAGTGAACCAATTTTGTCCACAGTGGCTCAGTGAATAATGTTACCTAATCTCTAACTTAGAACAAGTATTCTAGAAAAACAATGTCATGCATGAATTCACAATAATAATAATGCGAATGCAATAGTTAATGAATGCTAAATTCACAATGCAGTTGTGCGCCTTACATTTTGAAAACATTTTTAAAGCTGAAAACACATAAATTCACTCGAGCGGGAGAAACCTGACGATTAGGCATACAGGTGACGACCCCAATCTGGGCCACAAAACCCCCCTTAGGGAATTCTGTGCTAGGTGGTCACTAAATAATCTAGGGGAGCCTCAATTGATAGACTTGGCCCGACCGCACCCCTGGATGCGATAGCCACTCGTCCTCAATGCTCTACCACATTCAATACCCTAACTCGCACTCGGACCTCGATATTTGGTACACATTTTCATTTAAATCACATTTAAAGATTGCAAATGTATTTCAATATGTAAGAACATTTCATTTATAATAGAATAACAAGTTAAGTAATAAATTAGAAAACACTACTCATAAGGATGCTCAGCTCCCGGTGCTCCTCCAGTGACCGGTTACATCCCGTTGATGTTTGATCCTGCGTGATCAACTTTCATTGAACCCAACTTTGAACCAACTTTGATTATAAACTTTTATTCTTATAATGTTTATACTATCTTTAATTTGTTTATGTATTATGTAGTCACAACAGGGTAGCAAGCCCACCCAAGAAAAATTGCCTCCTGAGAATACTAGATGCGAATTATTGAATTGACATCTCGAAAATGAAAGAGATGAAGAAGTTGTAGCAGTATGAAAGATTTCTTCCACAGATCTTAAGGCTAAAGTTCATGGCCTCCCACTAGGCTTTGATTGTTGGAGAGTTTGGGTTGTAAAGGTAGTGAATGAAGATGCTGATTTATATAGGCCAACATCAGAAATTCATTACTTGAGTGATGCTATTGGAAGTACAATTGCTTGGCCAAAGAAGTACATAAGACTATTGTAAATAATAATTACACTTTTTGATGGATTGTATATATGTTTGATGGATTGTATATATATATGTTTGATGGATTGTATATATATATATATGTTTGATAGATTGTATATACTAAATGGGGCATTTGAAATAATATGATAAATGTTTATATTATGAATTTACAGATACAGGTAAATATATGCAATATATATTGTAGTAAAATATTTTTACAATTAAAAAAAATTGACACATATGACAACGTTCAGTTTTCGTTGTAAGATATATGATATAACAATGTGCAGACGATTGTTGTTGAAATACTGCAGCTTTCACAATGAGCATGTGCATGTTGTTAAGTAATGGACATACAACAACAACCACCTGACTGTTGTTGAAAGGTTAAAAGGGTAGGGTTTTCTGCAACGTTCGCCCGTTGTTCTAACACATCTACAACAACAGACATTACGACCCTTGTTGAATATGTGTAAAAAGATCGAAGCATTTAACAACGTGCGAACGTTGTTGTAACCTCAGCTTTAAAACGATACACAACGCATTACAACAACAGGCACGTGACCGTTGTTAAAGGTTAGGGTTTCCACAACGTGCGCCTGTTGTCATAACATCTCTACAACAACAGACATAATAACCGTTGTCGAATATGTGTTAAAAGATTGAAGCATTTAACAACGGGCGAACGTTGTTGTAACCTCACTGTTAGACCAATACACAATGCTTTACAACAACAGGCTCGTGACCGTTGTTAAAAATAGTTGGTCGTTTAGCAACACCCTGATTGACAACATCACCGTGAACGTTGTCGTATAGGTATAACAACGAACATTGCACGTTGTTGTAGGTGTGATTTCTTGTAGTGTGGGTCCAATTGCATTAATAACATGATAACTATCTTCCTTGTTTCCTTATCCCATGAGTCATCATTAATCATTTGTTTTTTTAATTAATTTTTTTCTTTTATCCAATGAAGATGCTTTATCTCTTATTATTTTATTTATTTCTTTCTTTTATTTTTTTCATTATCCACCCACCTCACTTTTATCATGCAAAGGCATACATAAATTATATATAGATAATATCATTTCATCTTATCCCTCTAACTCACCCATTATCTACTTATTTTCTTATATTTATCCAACCAAACACTTATATTTATCTAATCATTTATTAATTTACTTAATTTTTTCTATTTCCAACAATAATCCTTTATCCAATATTTTTATTTATTCAATTATTTTCATTGCTATTCCCAACCAAGCAATCATTCCTCAATTAAATAAATACACACCTAGTCATTTATTTGCTTCATCCATTAATATATATATATATAATCATCATCATCATATATATTTATATATCTCAATATATATACATGTAAAAATTTTATTCATTTTATTTCTTTTGATTAATCCAACCAACTTCAACACGCAAACCTCATAAATTAGGTTAGGGTAAATACGTTCCCCGGCTGCAGTACTCAACATGAGCCAGGTGGGTGACCTAAGGGGTTTAAATCCCAATCTGTCTATGGCGTGTCCAGAGATGAATGATAAGGTAGACCCAACATCAATCAACACATATAAGGTAGAATCTAAAATAGAAACGATACCTTCTACCAGAGTCGTGGTAGCCTCTGGATCAGGCTGTGTGATGGCCTATGCTCTCCCTTGAGTAATAGTAGTGGTGGGTATACTAGAAGCTGGAACAAGCATAGGGTACTCATATTGTCTGTGGCCTGGCTGACCACACTGATAACATATTATCCGACATCCCTGCATAACCTGATATGTCTGGGTCGGCCCATAACCTCTATGTCCTAAATCTCGGCCCCTTCCTTGACCTCCACTTCAGGCCCCATATTGAGTCAGGGGTTGTCCCACGGCTGATATGTCTGAACTGGGGTGGCTGCAATCGGTACTATGGAAGATAGCTGACTCTGCTTCCCTCTGGTCTGTCCTCCCAAGTACTTCCTCTTCCTCGGGTATCTAACTACTCAAGCTCCACCACGATAACCTCCCGAAGTCAATGACTAGGGCCGTGACTGCTGCTGCGGCTGTACTGTGGCAACCAGTACTATCTGGACCATCAGACGTTCATCTCTTCCATCGGTCTCAAATTGTAGCGCCTGCCTCTGAATGGTATCAAGAGTAGCCTAAGTAGTTGTCGATGTTGCCTGCCTTGGCCCTCAACCCTCGATGGAAGAATCCTGCTCTCTCCCTTGGGTTACCCACTAACTCAGGTGCATACGCCTCTAGTCGAAGAAATTTGTGGGTATACTCCTGTACCGACATGTCCTCCTGTCGTAGGGTCAGAAACTCCACCTTCTTATGTTCCCTCGTTGTCTTAAGAATATAAGCAGTCAAAAATAATTTTTGAAAATGGGCCCATGTAGTAATCTGACCCTCTATAGTCCGAGTGGCCTTCCACCAGATCTTGGCGTCATCCTCAAGCATATGTGTCGCAAAGAGCACCTGGTTCTCCTTCGACAACTTCAACGTCTCAACGTTCTTCTCAATGTTGCGAAACCAGTTCTCCGCTACATCTAAACTCAGACCCCCATGAAACTCCTTGGGTCTCCAATCCAAAAACCTCTTCAGAAGACAATCATGAGTAACCTCATCTCCCTGTCTCATTGGAGCTACCTCTGCGTGGTCTACAACTCTCTCATGTACAACTGGTACAGGGGGTGCTACTGGCTCAACCCTCTATCTCTCAACCTCAATCTTATCCAGTCTCTCTCTCAATAAGGCTGTCTGGGACTGAGTTGCCTCAGTAGACGCCCTGATCATAACCTCAAGCCTCTGGATGGGATCTTGCTCATGCTGAACCAGAGGTAGTGGTGATGGCATCGGCTCCAGGATCCTATGCGAGATCCCACGTCGAGGAGGCATCGTGGTCTGTATAAAACATTCAATTTCCATTATTTCCCCAAATTAAGTAAACTACAACTTTTAGTGATTGTAACAAAAGATAACTACGCATTAAGATAGCTACCTCCAAGTAATTCTCTAATCACCTAAGTTCAAGTTCTAAATCTTAAAACTCACTAACTCCCAATGAAAGTCAAATTCCCCTCATGATATGGCCACTCTCACTCGGTTCCTTTTCCTGCCAATCAGAAGCTAGAAAGTTTTCGTGCATAATTCTACTATACTACTCTAAGTCATTTCTAGGATTTTCCTAACTTCTGCCATTACTCTAAGGTTCCCTAGTTTAATACCAATTGTTATTCTTTAAATTGGAAAACCTTGGGATCTGATACCAACATTGTCCGGACTCCTTCCTTAGGGAGAAGGACGAAGAGATTGGCATAGTGTTCTGACAAACCCATTCTCAAACTGAGTTTACCCAAAACACTATTAAGCTTCTTCATAACACCATATATAACACTATCAGAGTAATCATAATAAATGCAGAAGCAACTAGAACAAATAAGTATAGTAGAAATTTTTTTTTATACAAAAGTTAATTATATATACACTGTCCTAAATGTAGCAGTAGCGGAATGTCTGAGTCAAAATATCTATAATATTTTCCTCACTTCCTATACATCATACTAACTCTTAAAACAGTAAACCATGTGAGGAAACCTACCAAAATAAATAAGGTGCGCTTTACGCAATGTCCACCTTCTTCCCCTTATTCGCAAAAGAAGAACCTGAAGTGTTAGAATAGTGAGCCAATTTTGTCTACAGCGGCTCAGTGAGTAATGTAACCTAATCTATAACTTAGAAAAAGTATTCTACAAAAGCAATCTCATGTATGAATTCACAATAACAATAATGCAAATGAATACGGCAGTTAATGAATGCTAAATTTACAATGCAGTTGTGCACCTTCCATTTTGAAAACACTTTTAATATTGAAAACACATAAATCTACTCGAGCGAGAGAAACCTGACAGTTAAGCGTATAGGTAACGACCCCAATCTGGGCCCACAGAAGCCCCCTCAGGGCACCCTGTGCTAGATGATCACTAAATAATTTAGGGGAGCCTCAATTGATAGACCTGGCCTGACCGCACCCTTGGATGCGAAGCCACTCGTCCTCAATGCTCTACCACATTCAATACCCTAACCCGCACTCGGACCTCGATATTTGGTGTACATTTTCATTTAAATCACATTTAAAGATTGCAAATGCATTTCAATATGTAAGAACATTTTATTTATGATAGAATAACAAGTTAAGTGATAAATTAGAAAACACTACTAACAAGGATGCTCAACTCCCGGTGCTCCTCTAGTGACCGGTTACGTCCCTTTGATGTTTGATCCTGCGTGATCAACTTAGTTTCTTAATATCTACATAAAACTTGGCTCAAATTCTAACTTTATGGTATTTGGCTAATCAAAGGATTGACTTGGTCAACTATAGTCAATTCTATCTAAACTTAACCCTCGCTGACCTGTCAAATCGACAAGGTCAACGTGATTAACAAAGTCAATTAAGCCTTCAATATTAACTCAAAATACTACAAATATGTATTGTCGACATGTGTCTCATCTTTGGTACACAACAACCAACCACTTTTATAAATTTGGCGGTTCAATACATAAATATTATTTTCAACGTTATATATTTTCCTAATAAGTATTTCATAACGTTTTACAATATTATATATAATTTTTTCTATTATTTATCATTATTTTTACCTTATATACATTTTTTTCTATATTTATGAATTGATCCTCAAATTGCATAAACACAAATTTAATATATCAATTGACCTTCAAAATCATAATTTCAGTGTTATTGAGTTTAAAGTTTTATTCTGGACATTTCAGGACCCACCGATTAAAATTCTAGTATTAATGGGTATACCCCCTGTGTGTCGACTTTCAACTACTATATAATTTTCTAGGGTCAACGAGGGTACAAATAATATACATATCTGTATTCTACTCGTAAATCTGAACACAAGGATATTTATATTGTTTAGTTTTATTCCTAGGGAAAAGATGCCCTAATTTTTGGGTCGCACAGTAAACTAATGCCTTGTATTGAAAATTACACTATGAAAACTGTAAATCATAATTTCTATAATAATTTTGAATTGAAAGGAGGAAAAAAAATGGTTTACCCAAAATGTTAGATTTCTAAAGTGCACGACTCCTCTTTTCTCTTTTCTTTCCTTTTTCTTCCTTTTTTCTTCTTTTTCTTTTCTTTTCTTTTTTTTTTTCTTTCTTTTCTTCCTTTATCCTCTCTTCTTTCTCTCCCCCTTTTTTTTGGATTTTCGGATGGAATGAGGATGAGCAAGAAATGAAAGTTTTGGGCGGGGGGGGGGAGAATGAGATTAAGGTGGGTCCCATTGCATTAATAACATGATAACTATCTTCCTTGTCTCCTTATCCCATGAGTCATCAAGATAATCATTTATTTTTCTAATTAATTTTTTTCTTTTATCCAGCGAAGATGTTTTATCTCTTATTATTTTATTTATTTATTTCTTTTGTTTTTTTCATTATCCACCCACCTCACTTTTATCATGCAAAGGTATACATAATTATACATAGATAATATCATTTCATCTTATCCCTCCAACTCACCCATTATCTACTTATTTTCTTACATTTGTCCAACCAAACACTTATATTTATCTAATCATTTATTAATTTACTTAATTTTTTTCTATTTCCAACAATAATCCTTTATCCGATATTTTTATTTATTCAATTATTTTTATTGCTATTCCCAACCAAGCAATCATTCCTCAATTAAATAAATATACACCTAGTCATTTATTTGCCTAATCCATATATATATATAATCATCATCATCATATATATTTATATATCTCAATATATATACGTGTAAAAATTTTATTCATTTTATTTCTTTTGATTAATCCACCCAAGCACATTTATATATTCATACATAACTATATGTATATATATATATATATATATATATATACTTAATTTAAATGATTGGATTCATCATTTTCATTTTAATACCCACATTAATTAATTTCATTTCCAAAAATCACATATTGCCATTTAATTCACACCTTAAATTATACAATACCCGTAAAATCATGTATTTTTATTTATAATTAATTAATTAATACATCAAAATACATGTTAAGCCTAATGACTCAATTTCTTAAAAATACGAGTCGTTACAAGGGTGATATTCAGAACAAAGAACTAAAGGAGCAGGTTCGTATGCTGAGAACATCGATGAAAGCACAGGAAGAAGTTATCAAAGAAAAGGACAAGCAAATTGATGAACTATCAAATAAACTTGTTGCTGCCGAACAAACTCTTCAACGCCTTAACTGTGGAAAGACAAAACTAAAAGAAATACTTGAACAAGGATAAAGTTCAAGTGATAAAAGAAGACTTTGATACAAAACTGAAGCTGATCAAGGAAACCAAATCAATCCAAAACCTCATGCAAAGTCAGAAACACGTCACTATCCATCAAACATCACTAGAAGAACCCAGAAACCAATTTGCTATTTCTGTGACAGAAAGGGACACAAATGGAGACAGTGCCACAATTTATAACAGAATTACCTTCAAAACAAAAAGACATATACTAAGACTATTCAGAAATGGGTACCTAAATCTCAGAACAAGGCATTAGTTGCCCAGACTGCACTGTTTGTGTGCTCAAATGAGATACGATATCTTGACAGTGGTTGCTCGAAACATATGGTAGGTAACAGACATCTCTTAACCTCTTTCTCTGTAGGAGAGGATGGTCATGTGACCTCTGGTGATGGAGGAAAAGGGAAGGTCATTGGAAGAGGAACATTGAATGTTGCTGGTCTACCCAAACTAAGGGACGTACTGTTTGTTGAAGGATTAAAAGCAAACCTGATTAGCATTAGTAAGTTGTGTGATGATGACCTTTTGGTTAACTTCACCAAGGACGGATGCAACATCACCACCAGCTCAGGAACAACATTTATGAAGGGAACCAAAACCACACATAACTGCTATCAGGTTGAAAAATCTATCATGACACTCCTAAAACGGTGTCACAACACTGTTCTGAACACTATGAAAATCTGGCATCAAAAGCTCGGACACATCAACTTCAAAACTCTCAAGAATATCAGCAGAATTGATGCTGTCCGCAGATTGCCAAAGCTCAATATTGATCAAGTTGCAGTCTGTGGTCCATTTCAACTTGGCAAGTAGAAAAGAACTAAACATCCGTCTGTCCAGTTTATCACTACCTCCAGAATTTTTGAACTTCTTCACACGGACTTATTCGGACTAATGCAGACAGAAAGTCTTAGACTTAAAAGGTATGTATACATTTGTGTTGATGATTTTTCACGGTTCACATGAGTTACTTTTCTCAGGAAAAAATAAGACACATTCATAAACTTCAAGAACCTATGTACAAAACTGCAAACAGAAAAAAGGTGTCAAAATTTAGAAAATTAGGAGTGATCATGGAAGGGAATTCGAGAATCAACAATTTTCAAATCTGTGTAATGAAATGGGCATTTATCCTGAATTCTCAGCACCAAAGACTCCTCAACAAAATGGTGTTGTTGAAAGAAAGAATCACAATATTTAGGAAATGGCAAGAGTGATGCTTCAAGCAGCAAGTCTCCCAAAGAAATTTTGGGCTAAGGCAGTAACTACAGCTGCCTACACAATCAACAGATTGTACCTATGTCCAGGGACAAAACAAACACCATATGAAATATGGAAAGGAAGAAAACCTAATGTAAGTTACTTTCATCTCTTTGGTAGTGTTTCTTATATTCTTAATGATAGGGATCAGCTTAGAAAATTTGATGCAAAGAGCGATGAAGGAATCTTTTTAGGGTATGCTACTAACAGTAGAGCATATCAGGTTTTTAACAATCGCACTCAATGCGTGATTGAATCTATAAAGGTCACCATCTTTGACTATGAAAAGAGGATAATGCTGAAGACAGACAACTGGAAGAAGAGCCCCTGCAGGAAAGCGATTCTGAAAGTGCTGAAGAAACAAACAGACCAACTGTTGTAACAGTCTGTGACACTGAAGACACAACAGTCAACCCAAAAAATCTAGGAACGGATCAGATCAAGGAACCATCATCCAGAGTGCAGTTAAATCATCCTGCTAAACTGATGATCGGTGACTTACATCAAGGGAGACAATCCAAAAATGTTCCCCATAAGAATTATAGAGAAATGGTGAGATTCTCATGCTTTACCTCAATGAATGAGCCTAAGAATGTTAAAGAAGCTCTACTTGATGCTAATTGGATTGAGGCTATGCAAGAAGTGTTAGAACAATTTGAAAGAAGCCAAGTTTGGCAATTAGTCCCAAGACCACCAGATGTGAATGTAATAGGAACTAAGTGGATTTTTAAGAACAAAATAGATGAACATGGCAACATCACCAGAAACAAAGCACATCTTGTAGCTCAAGGATAGACTCAAGTTGAAGGAATAGACTTTGACGAGACATTTGCCCCCATAGCTTGCCTAGAGTCTATTCGAATTCTTTTGGCTGTAGCATGCACAATGAACTTCAAACTTCATCAAATGGACGTAAAAAGTGCATTCTTAAATGGTTACCTTAATGAAGAAGTCTTTGTGGAGCAACCCAAAGGATTTGAAGACAGCCAACATCCGGATTATGTGTATCGACTGAAAAAAGCTCTTTATAGTCTTAAACAAGCACTGTGAGCTTGGTATGAGAGACTCACAAACTTCCTCATCAACAATGGATATAGTCAAGGTACGGTGGATAAAACTCTATTTCTTAAGACTAGTAATTCTCATCTTGTTATTGCATAAATTTATGTTAATGATATTGTTTTTGGTTCCACTTCCCCAGAACTTTCTAATAATTTTGCTAAGTTGATGAAAGATGAATTTGAAATGAGCATGGTTGGTGAATTGAACTACTTTTTGAACTACAAATCAAACAAGGTAATGAAGGTACATTTGTATCACAAACCAAATATGCTCGAAACTTAGTTAAGAAATTTGGATTAGACAATGCTAAGCACATGAGAACACCTATGAGTACTAATACTAAGTTATCCCAAGACATTAATGGAAGGAAAATTGATCAAAGTCTCTATAGAAGCATGATAGGAAGTCTTTTGTACCTAACAACTAGCCGTCCTAATCTTAGTTATAGTGCAGGCATATGTGCATGTTATCAAGCTGCTCCTAAATAATCACATTTAGCAGCTGTTAAAAGTATGATAAGATATGTTAATGGAACTAATGAATATGGAATTTGGATGTCTAGAGACAGTAATTTCGATCTTGTTGGATTTAGTGATGCTGATTGGGCTGAAAATATTGATGACAAAAAAAACACAATAGGAGAATGTTTTTATGTTGGGAATAATTTAGTTGCATGGATGAGCAAGAAGCAAAATAATATTTCTTTGTCTACAGTTGAAGCTGAATACATAGTAGCAAGTAGCTGTTGTGCTCAGCTTCTCTAGATGAAACATGTGCTATCTGATTATGGGATTAAAAATAAGACCTTGCTACTTTATCGTGACAACAAGAGCGCTATTGACATCTCCAAAAATCCTGTCTAACACTCTCGAACCAAACATATTGACATAAGGCATCATTTTATTAGGGAACTCATTGAAGATAATATTGTTGCACTCCAACATGTGATAACTGAAAATCAGTTAGCAGATATCTTTACCAAACCTCTTGATGTTGTTCGGTTCGAAAAATTACAAGCTTCACTTGGAATCTATCGTAAGTACTCATTTGTTTTTCTTGTTGTTACTTAGAGTAGGTTTGTTTAATATTGTCCTTATTTTTTTTTATTTTTCTAGGTTTGGGAAGTCAAAATGTCTGCACCGTTCCACCATCCATCTCGTTTCTCATTCAATTTCGTTCGATTCATGAAACGTTATTTCTTTTCCAAGTTAGGGCATCGCTTTGTTTCATCTCCTTCTTCCTGTTCGCACACCGGTTCGCATAGCTTCTTAAGACCAGAGATTTACTCTGTTTTGTGCCACAATAGGTTCTTCAGATCATTATGGTGTTCTCGCAATCAAAATTTGGGCGTCACCTGCTCCTCCGCTATGGTTCTCCGATGAATATGCCTTGAAAAGAGGAAGGTTTAAGATTTTGGCTCGAAAATTAGTTCGTCCAATTCCTATTCACTTCAAATCCGACTCTTTTGAAGATGAGGTTCCTCTGGCTAAAGTCTTGGCCAAAATGTTTTAGCCACCCATTCCAGATCCTTCAGTTGTTTCCTCTGGTAAGCCTATTCCCTCTGTTGGTCAGTCTTCGCATCTTTTGCAACGGGTTCTACAAACCCTGCTTCGACTGAACCTGGAGCAGAATAAGGGAACTTTGTTCCTCCTGTTGCTCTTGCATCTCAACCACCAAAGGTTAGACGATTTAAGACTCTGGCTAAGAAAATTCAACCTACCCCTAATCCTCATCCTTCCTCTGGTCTTCGACCATCTCGACCAACCCCCATCCTTGCCAAAGATGCAAAAACTCCTCTGTTTTTTTAATTTTGCCAAAAAACATCTTGGTCTCAATTGCGATCCAAAACCTTTCTTGTTGAGCGTAATATCCATCAGGCAGATTTTGTGAAGGCTGGACTGTCTTCACTATTAGAGGCTCATCATCTTCTTCAGTCCATCTCATGTCACTCCTTCTTTTCATTATCCTTAGTCAAAGAATTTTATGCCTACCTATCTCCAGCAATCACTGATCCTTCATCTCCATGGTTCCACGTAAACTACGTTAAGGGGAGAGTTGTTTCCTTTTCACCTTCAGACCTCAACAATTTCTTTGGTTTCCCTGAGGTCGAATGTGATCCTCTTCATCCCTTAGCCCTGGATGTTGATATGGTTGATGTGGCCAAAGTGTTGACTGGCGATCCTCAATCAACTTGGCCTGGTGCTGAAGGAATCAAGGTCTCTTCCCTGACAGCCAAGCACTTTCTGCTGTCTCACCTGTCCACTTCTGTTTGGATGCCATCCACTCATGGGTCCACTGTCTTTCATGATCGAGTAGTTCTTCTCTATGCTATAAGCACAGGTCATCCAATCAACATGGGTCAAAAAATGTTTGATTCCATCATCAAGAACGATGATTCCTCCTCAAGCTACAACAAACTGCTGTTACCCTGCACTATCACAGCCTATCTCACCTCCGAATATCAAGTTTAGATTCCTCCCACCGAACAGACACCATTTCAGGGGGAGCTTCGTATTTTGCAAAAGACTTTCGAGGGGTCACACACACTTGACATTGAGGGGGAGTAGCCTACTAGTACTCACACAGCCACCTCAGCTAATGCCCCTACCTCTATGATGGATCGGCAGAGTTACATTGGCTACTTGAAGGCCCGTCTCGCGTTTATCACTACTGAGCAACACCACATTCACTCCATCCTACATTAACTTGAAGAGGACAAATGACTTTGCAGTGGTTGGGCAAAAAGGGGGAGAAGTAGTAGTAGGAGTAGTTGTAGTAGCATTAATAGGAAATTTTCTTTCTCTGTTTGTTATGTGTTTCTATTTACTACTGGTCATACTGTTGTGACAATTTTGTTATGGTTTCTTAATATGTAATGTGTTTTTCATTAATGTCTTTCTCTTTCTGATGTTTGTTTTAATTGATCTGCTGCTCTATGGTGGTTTTGCACCAAACAATGCCAAAGGGGGAAATTTTTAGGATTTGGGTTTAATTTACAATGTTTGATGCAAATCCAATTCCCTTGCCTTTAACGGAGTGTTCTGACTTTCTGTTTTTGGTACATCTCGTTGTCAAGATTCTCTTCCATTCTTGTTTTGGAAATCAAACCATGAAGGCAACCCTTTTTAAATGGTTAATGAATCTTTCCTAAAAACTGAATAACGGTTTGTTACTATTAAGAATGATTAATATTTCTTTTTTTAAAAAAGATAATGATTGGCATTAAAAAGCTAAAGTCATCCAAAAACTTAGGAACATTTTTTTTTAAGAATCTGTCATGATCTGTTTTAAAAAAATATCCCTTTTGTTGCATCACATTTTTGGAACACTTGTGATCTTCAAAGAACAGATTACCATCTTTATTATTATTAACGTTATAATCTATCCTTTCAGAATTTCCTTTCATAAAGATTTCTTTCTCATGATCATTGTGTTTTTCAAAACAGTAACATTCTTTCATTGCAATGATTGGTGTTTAGAAAGTTTGCAATATTCTCCTTAATCAAACAGGTCGACAACATTGATTACAATCTTCTCATATTAGAAGGAGAATACATATTATGGTATGATATCAAGGATCGTTGCTGTTCTGGAAAGTTTTCTGGAAATTTAGCAAGACTGTGCTGACTGATGATGCAACAATATATTGAACAGTCTACCCAGAAAGATTTTTTAGAATTTGTATCACCAAAGGAAAGCTCTGTTTTGCGTCCTATTTATTCCGATCGAGTCTGAAGCTTTCATCATCACTCGAACATTTTCCAACTATTGAGGGATGAGAGGGTGAGGGCACTTTTGAGACTCCAGTGGGTGTGGAAAGTGTATGAGAAGGGTTGTGAATTTTTTGAGTGGGTTTAATATAATACCTAGAATTTTCTTAAAATTTTGAATTAAATAAGTAAACTAAATTAAATTAGGATAAATAAATAAATAAATTTTATAAATCATAAAACCACATGAAATGAAGGATAAAAACGAAATGGAATATCTAAAAAATAAGATTTAGAATTTTCATGACACAAAAAACTAAAGACAAGATATCTGAACTTTAAAAGCAAAATTTGACAATTAGGGATAAGATAGTAATTTTACCATCTTAAGTGTAAAAAGTTTGTTTTAATCAAAATAAAACATAATAAAACTCAAAATAAAGTTTTTTTAGGGGAATTTTCACAGCGTTTTGTAGAAAACTAATCTTAGGAACAAAATAGTAATTTTACCATTTAAAGTAAAAATAGTCATTTCACACAAGAAGTGACTCATAAAAGTCTATGAACAAAGAATGATTTTACACAAAGAGAATCATTTTAACTAACTAAGGATAAAATAGTAATTGTGTCGTACAAAGGCAAAATGATCATTTTACCAAAAATTTGACACACGAACACTCAAAAAAGTGACATATGGCTATTTTTTATAAAATAAAGCATAATTAAATGTGTAGGAAGATACTCTGAAAAACACCATAAATTAGCTAAGTTTATTGACTAAAAATGTGATAAAATAATGTATATATACATTCAATAAATAATGTGATAAAATAGTAATTGTGTCGTACAAAGGCAAAATGATCATTTTACCAAAAATTTGACACACGAACACTCAAAAAAGTGACATATGGCTATTTTCTATAAAGTAAAGCATAATTAAATGTGTAGGAAGATACTCTGAAAAACACCATAAATTAGCTAAGTTTATTGACTAAAAATGTGATAAAATAATGTATATATACATTCAATAAATAATGTGTATAGGTATAAAAATTAATTAATAAATTTTAGTAAATTGGCATATAAAATATGTCAACTTTCACTAATAAAATGTAACAAATGTAAACACATAAAATGATAGAATTAATCAAAATAATTAATCGAAAATCAATGAATAGGATTGAACAACAATCAGCATAATATGGGCTCAAGTTGTATACAATGGGCAACTTACACGCGATGATCATGTGATCCCAAATTTCACTTAATTAACAAGACTATGGACATGGGAAAACATCTAAATGTCAGCTCCTGGAAAAGATAGAGTCAAGTTAGGAGATTTATATGATAAATCCTTATAACAAGTAATCTTATCTTACTCAAACACCTTAATCCTTTCCTTAACAACCTATGTCAACTAAATAATCTCATTTTTTATCCAAATATATAGGGACAAAATAGAGGGACCCAAATTCAAAACTTTGAATTTCAATACAAATCAACTAGAAATAATTACAAATTCAAGTCATATTATATATGTGTAACTATATACATAAAAGGACAACTTTCAACTCTCATATCCCAAACTCTAGTCAACCTATGTGTTCCTAAAGCTAAAACTCTCATATGTTACGTTCCCAAGTACTTAAATTGAAGTTAGGGTAAGATCAAGAGATAACTTCTAAGACTAAGTCAAAAATCCTATTTGATAAAGATCATTACCCATCCAAATCTCCTATAGCCCTAAACTTAATTATGTTAATCTTCTCCTCATCCTCAAGTCGACAACTCTTCTTCCTTTTTCACAAAGATTCTGAACTCCCCTTTTCTTGTAATATCCCAAAATTTTTAAATGCATACACATCGAAAATGAAATTTAAAAAAAAATGAAATAAATGTAAAAATGTTTGGAAAATGTTTTAAATGTTTATTATATGGTATTTTATGAAAATAAAATATATTGGAATGTCAGATAGTTGGAAAAAACTTGGAATTACGTTGAAAAACAAATAGTCACACTGGTGACCGCGGTCATTGAAGGGCCGACCGTGGTATCGATGGAAAACAAAGAAAAAATAAAGGTCACATTAGTGACCGCGGTCACTAAAGTGCTGACCACAGTCATTACGCAATATTTAAAAAAATTCAAGCCCTAATTTCATCACTTCACTCATAGATTTCCCCAAATCATCTCAAAGCTTTAGAGAGATGATCTAGAGCTAAGCCAAGGAGGATCTAAAGGTCTGAGATAGGAATCTTAACCTCTCAATCATTTCAGTTCAAGATCTTTGTATTCATTCAGATAAATTATACGGATTCAGAATCAGAAACTAAGAATTTGAGAGTTCTTGATGCATCAAATGATCTTAAACCAAGTAAGCTCGGATCTTCCTTCTAAACTAAGAGTTTATCGATTTCGAACTAAATTCTGAAAGTTTTAACTGTTCAGTTGCAGTTTTAGACAGATCCAAGGAAATTTCACCTAATTGGAGGGTTTCTGGAGGTGCAATTACTTGGATATACAATAAAACTCGATCCACTCATCCTTTGAAGTATTGATCAGTTTTAAATATGTTCTATTTTAATTTGGAAGAAAATGAATATAGTTTTGTGTGTTGATATGGTAAACAGGGAAAATTTGAATTTTGAGGAACCCTTTATTTGGAATTTGCGTGTTTGATGGTTATTGACGTTGTTTGGGGGCTTCGATAACTCAAAAAATTAAATTTATGAATGTTGATTTCAGATTGATGAATAGTGAGTGTCGAGGAGTAGCGCATCTCTGTTGAGTGACGCGAGGATTCATCCGACCTATACAGGTAGACTGGATTCTTTTGCTCACTAGTATTATGTAGACTTAAAGTTCAAAGCATGATGTTTGTATAGGCTAGGATGTTAGATGCATGTTAGGATGTGTATGATTCTTGAATGCTTTGATTGACGATTAAGCATAATGTCTGGTTGTATATTTCTAGTATTTGATTGAATATGAAGCATAATGTCTGGTTATTTTTATTACTTGCTACATGATTTAGATACCTTGCATGATGATATGGTATGGAATGAAAATGATTAAAAACTAAAGAAGATTAAATTAAGACTTAAAATTCCACGTATCAGGGTGATGGTGGCATTTGTCAACGACTCATGGACGTGGCCATATTTGCTCATGACATCTTTCGGATCCTATCATCGGTGTTCTTAATGGAGCCACCTGCGACGATTGACGGTTCCTTGGACAGGTGAGCGATGGTCATACACCATTGCACCTATTCTTGGATGTGTGTTAGGGTCGTGAATGGTAGCATGGCTTGAAGCGTTATCGACCAGGATCAATTTCATGACTCTGAGGAACATCGGGAGTATGCTCTTTTGGTTTTAGAATATAACAAAACAAATGAATGCTTGAAACGATTAATTTAATGAAAGTGTGTGCATGTTTTGGATTTTGGTTTATACAGTGTTAGTGATGTGTAAGGATAATCCACTGGGCTTTCGAGCTCACCCCACTTTCTTTTACAGGTACTTGTAGAGGTGGAGTACACTGATAGACTGGAAGATGTGGAGTAGCTTCACTGGGAGGTTACCTTTTGACGTTGAGTCTCTTTTGGTTTTAAACTATTTTATTGTTTTTGTACTTATGAAGAAAATTGGGGCATGTTGTCCATTTTACTATATATTTGTGATATAAATTTTGAAATACTGTATTTGTTTTGAATTGTGAATTTTCGGTAAGTTTTTGAAGAAATGTTCCAGCTGCAAAGGAAGTATATATTTTCTAGTATATCTGAACTGTATAGCATTGGCGGTGTATTTTGATAGTTGATTCCGCTGTAATATCTTGATTTATTGTGAATAATTTCTATAAAAATTCGGTGATGTATTTTGATGTAAATTACTGTTAGTTGAACAGTTGTATAAAAAGGTTTTGTTATTTTACTCCACTGAGATTCATGGAAAGGATGGACAAGCATTTTATGGTTTGAGGAATGGTTAGTGACTATCCTGGTCTTCGGCATTCGATGATTGATGTGATTTATCTCGCACGGATGGCATAGTAGCCAAAGGGGAGTGAGTCTCAACGCTGGGGCCCAATGTGACACGTGGCAGTGGATGGCTTCTAAAACGGGGGTCGAGGTGTCTCATAGTGGTATTAGAGCTCAATTAGTAGCTTGCTGGGAAAAGAGTGCAGTCAGACACATTGGTCTGGACTAGATTTTTTACTGAAATGGTCACCGAATTGGATTTTCACTGGAAACGAATTTGTACTAGATTTTAATTTTTTTTGAAAAGTGAAATGAATATAGGTCACCTACTAGTGACTAGATGGCTAGGTGGCTAGGAGTCTAGAAAAGACTAGGTGATACCAACGTGCTTGAGTTACCAGTCGTAGGTGGACAAAAGTATAGGTAGTAGCCCTATAGGTGGAAGTTTTGCTCCCTGCGAGTATTGCATTACTTAGGAAATTTTCTGAGACTTTGGACTGATGGTATCACATTGAAAAAAACAAAGAAATCTACTGAGTATTGAAACACTAGGTCTAGATAAAGACCGGGTGTGTCAGAAGGCACAGTAGATCATTAATTAAAAACTTATAGGACATAAGTTAAAAACTTATAATGTGAAAATTCACACTTGATTTGTCATGACACAGCTCAGGAGGATCTTGTATCGCGGATCTCTCTATAATACTATGGTGAGAAATCTTAGTGTGGCATGCTTAAAGATGATGAGGTATAGAGGAAACCTGAACTCGAAAACTGATGACCAGGTATGGTAAGTAGTCAGTTCCTTCAGCAGACCTTGTATGCACTGTATTCTCTAGGTATGGGACGGCCGCGTACGGTGGATTTTGTGTCAGCCTTAGGGAGGGAGACACTTGCGAAATTGTAATGGGCAATAAACAGACTCTTTGGAAGAACTTGCACATATTATATTCTACTAGGTATGGGATGGTCGGATACGGTGGGTCTTGCGTCATCCTTAGAGACCAGGATTTGGTAGAACTATATTAGCCGTAGTGGAATTTTTGGTTCTATTATGCCAGCGTGCATTGATTGCTTGTAAATTATGTAGTATATTATTTTAAGTATTTTACCTGAATTCCTGTACCCTGAAACAATTAAATTGTTGTTGACTTAGAAGCATAAATCTTTAGTCCACTAAGAAAAGTTGAGAACTTAGAGATTTGAATTTTAGAGTCACAATAGCACGACGACACAAGGGGGTATAGGCGAGTTTAAGGAATGGTTGGATGTTATCACTGGTCACAGTATCCAAAATTTTGGGGAAAGGAGTTGAACCCTGAATTGAAATGGAAATGGAATTTCATCTGTTTTAATTGTTGAAATTTTCTGCTTCAATATTAATGAATTATTGGATACTGAAATAAATCTTTGACTCATAGATAATACCTAGAGGACGTGGTAGACAAAGGAGAAGTAGAGGTTGAAGTGAGGCTAATATAGAGCCGAGGCTTAGTGATGAGGGCACGTCTATGGTAGCAGCACCAGATGTGATTGCTTTGACACCAGAGGTTATTACGGAGATGATGCAGAAGGTAGTGGAACATGCTATTAGGACCCTATAGCCATCAACATCTACTTAGCCGCCAGCACCAATACAGCCACAGTTACCGATGGAGCCACTAGTATAAGTTCAACCTTAGGCATATCAAGGGTCTGTATCCATGGAAGCAATGTTTTAGAGTCGGTCAGCAGGTTTTGATAAAGAGCAGAAGGATCTTCTAGTAGAGTTCCAGAAGTTGTGTCCTAGTACATATGAGGGGACTGGTGAGCACATGATAGTTGACAGGTGGTTTTCTGAGATGAATAAGCACCTGGATGTTATGGGGGCATTTGGGCCTAGGAGAGTGGCACTTGTTGTGCATCAGTTGGTAGGACCAGCTTACCATTGGTGGGAGATGATTATGAGCGATCCCACTATTGATCAGTCAGCCATGTCATAGGAGGAATTTAAGATTCAATTTTATAATAAGTTCTTTTCCACGATGAGACAGAGGCAGTTGTAGTCAGACTAACACAAAGGAGCATGATTGTTACAAAGTACCAGCAAAGATTCACAGAGTTTTGTAGATTTGCTCCTACCTTGTCCACAGATGAGCAGTCCAAGGTGGACCGTTTTATTGAGGGGCTGAAAATTGAGATCCAAAAGATTATGGCACCGTTTAAGCTGACAACCCTGTCAGATGCGGTAGAGAGAGCACAAATGGTTGAGAGGGACCTAGAGGTTGAGCAGACACTGAGGCGTAGGAAGAGGACCCGGTCAGAGTAGTCTATAAGACCTTCACAGGTGAGATCGAGTGGTTTAGGGATACGAGGAGCACCTCGGGCTCAGAGACCGACACAAACCCGGGGTAGACAGCAGAGGTAGCCTTCTTGTCCCAACCAGCTTGTTGATCCATAGAGAGAGTAGGCAAGGAGGAAAGGGTTGTGCTTTATATGCCATCAGGAGGGACATGTTGCTAAAAATTGTCCTATTAGAGTAGTGACTCCTGCACCACAGACGCGATCTTAAACAGATCAGCCATAGCAACAGTAGCAGCAGGGTCAGGCTCGCCTATACATTGCCGACACCCAGACGGATCTCACCTTAATGGTGGAATGTACATTTTTGTTATTTGGTGTTGTTATGTAGGTATTATTTGATTATGGTGCTACAAGATCTTTTGTTTCTGAAGATACAGTGAATAAACTTCAATTAGTGACAAACCCTTTGGCTGTATCACTGGAGGTAGCTATGCCAATAGGCGCTACTGTGAGTTCTAGGAAACTATGTCAATGTGAACTTTCTTTTGGAGATTGGTTGATTTCAACGGATCTATGTGTTCTCCACTTTGTAGGGTATGATGTGATATTGGGGATGGACTAGTTGACCCAATATTAGGCTCAGATTGATTGACAGAGATGGAGAGTTACTGTCAGGTTGCCATCTAGTGAATTGGTTAAGATTGAGGGGAATATGCAGAAAATGCTAAGAAGTCTGAGATTAGCTTTCCTGTATGCTATCAAGCAGAAAGAGGCCTTTAGGCAGCTTGTGGATGAGGATGCAGAGGATCCCTGTGGTATGTGATTACGTTGATGTGTTCCTCGATGATCTGCCTGAACTTCCACCACACGGGCAGATAGAGTTTAAGATTGAGCTGCATCCAAGTACTAATCCCATAGCTATTCCACCATACAAAATGGCACCGGTGGAGTTATTGGAACTGAAGACACAATTAGACGAGTTTATGACAAAGGGTTTTATTAGACAGAGTGAGTCGTCGTGGGGAGCTCCGATTTTGTTTTTTAGAAAGAAAGATGGATCCTTGAGGTTGTGCATTGACTACAGGAAGCTAAATCATGTCACTATTAAGAATAAACCTCGAATTGATGATCTCTTTGACCAATAGAGAGGAGCATAATACTTTTCTAAAATAGATCTGAGATCGGGTTACCACTAGTTGAGAATCCGAGAGTCAGATATACAGAAGACAACCTTCAGAATGTGGTATGGTTACTTTGAATTTACAGTGGTGCCTTTTGCGTTGACTAATGCACCAGCTGCGTTCATGGATCTAATAAACAAAGTATTTAGTGAGTTTCTGGATCAGTTTTTCATTGTCTTTGTTGATGAGATTCTGATATATTCTTGGACAGAGGCTGAGCACGAGCAGCACTTGCATACAGTCTCGGAGATTCTTAAAAAGAACCAGTTATACGCTAAGTTTAGCAAGTGCAAATTTTGGATGAAGAAGGTCAAGTTTCTTGGCCACGTCGTCTTAGCAAAGGGAATAGTAGTGAACCTAGAAAAAGTGGAGGCAGTATCCAATTGGAAGCAGCCCACTACGGTTACAGAGATCAGAAGTTTTCTTGGGTTAATGGGATACTACTGCAGGTTTGTTAAAGATTTCTCTAAGTTAACACGTCCAATGACGAAGTTGACTAGGAAAGGACAAAAGTTTATTTGAAATGACAAGTGTGAGCAGTTATTTCAAGAGTTGAAGAAAATATTGACTTCAGCACCAGTTTTGATCACACCTACTCACGGTGTGAGATACATCCTATGCACGAACGCATCACTGAGCGGTTTGGGTGCAGTGCTAATGCAGGAGGGACAGGTAGTGGCTTATGCTTGATGGCAATTGAATCCACATGAGTAGAATTACCCCAAACACGATCTAGAGCTTGCAGCAATCGTATCTGCACTGAAGATCTAGAGGCATTATCTTTATGGTGAGAACTTTGACTTATATTCAGACCATAAGAGCCTCATATATATCTATACTCAGAAGGAGCTGAATCTACATCAGAGGAGATGGCTAGAGTTCCTAAATGACTATGACTTGCAGCTACACTATCATCGAAGTAAGGTAAATGTTGTTGTTGATGCACTTAGTAGAAAAGCCAACAAGAAGGATGAAGAAGTGGGACAGTTGTATTAGCTAATCAATCAGTATAATCTGGGTATAGACACTGATGAATAGCAAGCATATCTGTATACCATGACTTGCCAGCCAGACATTCTACGCCAAATCAGATATGAGCAGAGAACTGATAGATGGATTTCAGAGCCGATTGAGGGCATTTGAAAGGGTAACCATATAGATTTTAGACTTGATATGAATGGTGCACTAGGTTGGGGGACAGAATCTACGTATCCTGTTGTGGATAGGCGAAAGGAACCCTACTAGATGAGGCACATCAGACTAGATATGTTATGCATCCAGGTGAGGATAAGATTACCAGAACCTGAAGAAGACCTTCTAGAGGAGAGGGATGCAGAGAAAAATAGCCAGGTATGTCTCGCGGTGTCTGACTTGTCAGCAAGTAAAGGCCGAGCACAAGAAGCCATCAGGACTGTTGTAGCCACTTCTAATTCTAGAATGGAAGTGGGATAGTATTACAATAGACTTCATTAGCGGCTTGCTGAGAAGTCAAAAAGGGGAAGACACCGTATGGGTCATCGTGGATCGATTGACGAAGGTAGCACATTTCCTACCTATTTGATCTACTGATATAGTGAGTAGACTAGGTGAGCTATATGTTCAAGAGATAGTGAGACTATAGGGAGTTCCCAGGACTATAGTGTCAAATTGAGATTCTAGATTTATGTCTCAATTCTGGCAGAGCTTACAAAAGGAACTGAAAAGTAGACTCACCATAAGCACAACATTTCACCCACAGACAGATGAGTAGTCAGAAAGGGTCATTCAGATACTTGAAGATATGCTCAGAGCATGTGCCATGGATTTTAGAGATAATTGGAGAAAACATCGACATTTAGCTAAGTTCGCCTATAATAACAGTTATCAGACAAGCATTGAGATGGCTCCATATGAGGTGTTCTATGGCAGACCCTGTAGATCACCATCTTGTTGGGCAGATTTTGAATACCAAGTACTCAATAGACCCGATTTGATTAAGGAAATGAAGCTACAGGTTAAGCAAATTCAGAAAAGGCTAGCTACAACACAGAGTAGACAGAACAGCTATGCTAACAGGAGAAGGAAACCCCTACAGTTCCAACTACGGGATCGAGTGTTCCTAAAGATCAGCCCATAGACGAGGATCAGACTATTTGGAGTTAGGGGGAAGCTAGCACCTAGATTCATCAATTTGTTTGAGATTCTTAGATGAGTCAGTGCATGTGCATATGAGCTGGATTTGCCAAACAGAATGTCCTCAGTACAAATGTATTCCATGTGTTGATACTCTAGAAGTACGAGCCAGACCCTTCACATGTTATACATTGAGAGGATGTCGTACTTTGAGACGATGCTACTTACGAAGAGCCAGCTGTCAGAATACTTGATCTTAGGTGCAGAGTCTCAGGACCCAGGACATACCCCTGGTCAAGGTCCTGTGGAGGCATCATAACCTAGAGGAGGCGACCTTTGAGCTAGAGAGTGAGATACAGAGAAAGTACCCAGATCTCTTCACTAGGAGCACCTGACTGTACATATTATATAGGTACTCTTTATTTAAATTTCGAGGACAAAATTTTTTTTAAGGGAGGTAGATTTAATACCCCAAATTTTTCAAATGTGTACACATCAAAAATGAATTATAAAAAAATTGTGAAATAAATGTAAAAATGTTTGAAAACATGTTTTAAATGTTTATTATATGGTATTTTATGAAAATAAAATATATTGGAATGTCAGATAGTTGGGAGAAACTCGAAATTACGTTGAATGACCGCAGTCATCAGAGGAAAACGAAGAAAAGAAAAAGGTCACATGAGTGATCGCAGTCACTAAAGTGTCAACCGGAGTCATTATATTTAAAAAAAATCAAGCCCTAATTTTGTCATTTCACTCATGGATTTTTCCAAATCATCTCAGAGCTTCAGAGAAACAATCCAGAGCTGATCGAAGGAGGATCTAAAGGTCTAAGGTAGGAATCTTAACCTCTCAATCATTTCAGCTCAAAATCTGTGTATTCATTTCAATAAATTATGCAAAATCAGAATTAGAAACCAAGAATTTGAGAGTTCTTGATGTATCAAACGATCTTGAACTAAGTAAGCTCGGATATTCCTTCTAAACTAAGAGTTTATCGATTTAGAACTAAATTCTAGAAGTTTTAACTGCTTACTTACAGTTTTAGACGGATCCAGCAAAATTTCACCTCGGTGGAGGGTTTCTGGAGGTGCAATTCCTTAGATAGGTAACAAAACTCGATCCACTCATCCTTTGAAATACTAATCAATTTTAAATATGTTCTATTTTTAATTTGGAAGAAAAGGAATATAGTTTTGTGTGTTGATATGGTAAAAAGGGAAAATCTAAATTTTGGGGAACCATTTATTTGGAATTTGATATGGATGATCTTGATTGGATATGTTTGATGGTTATTGACGTCATTTGGGGGTTTTGGTAACTCAAAAAATTAAATTTATGAATGTTGATTTCAAATTGATGAGTAGTGAGTGTCGAGGAGCAACGCATCTCTGTTGAGTGGGGCAACGGTTTATCCGACATATATAGGTGGGCAGGATTCTCTTGCTCACTAGTATTATGTAGACTTAAAGTTCAAAGCATGATGTTTGTGTAGCCTAGGATGTTAGATGCATGCTAGGATGTGTATGATTCTCGAATGCTTTAATTGACGATTGAGCATAATGTCTAGTTATTTACTTCTAGTATTTGATTGAATATGAAGCATAATGTCTAGTTATTTCTTTTACTTGCTACATGATTTAGATACCTTGCATGATGATATAGCATAGAATGAAAATGATTGAAAACTAAAGAAGATCAAATTAAAATTTAAAATTCCACATATCAGGGCAATGGTGGCATTTGTTGATGACTCGTGGATGTGGCCATATTTGCCACACAACATCTTCCTAATCCCATCGTCAGTGTTCTTAATGGAGCCGCCTACAATAGCTAAGGGTTCCTTGGACAGGTGAGCAATGGTCGTACACCATTACACCTATTCTTGAATGTGTGTCAGGGTCGTGACCAGTAGTGTGGCTCAAGGCATTACCGACCAGGATCGATTTCGTGACACTAAGGAACATCAAGAGTATATCTCTTTCGGTCTTAGAGTGCAACAAGACAAATGAATGCTTGAAATGATTAATGTAATGAAAGTGTGTGCATATTTTTTATTTTGGTTTATATAATGCTAGTGATGTGTAGGGATGATCCACTGGGTTTTCGAGCTGACAAGTATTCGCAGAGGTGGAGTACACTGATAAATTGGAGGATGTAGAGTAGCCTCATTGGGAGGTTACCTTTTGTCTTTGAGTCTCTTTTGGTTTTAAACTGTTTTATTATTTTTGTACTTATGAAAAAATTGGGGCATGTTGTCCATTTTACTGTATATTTGTGATATAAATTTTGAAACACTGTATTTGTTTTGAACTGTAAATTTTCAGTAAGTTTTTGAAGAAAGGTTTCAACTGCAAAGGAAGTATATATTTTTCTAGTATATCGGAACTGTACAGCATTAACTGTGTATTTTAATAGTTGATTCCGTTGCAGTATCTTGATTTATTGTGAATAATTTTTGTAAAACTTCAGTGATGTATTTTGATGTAAATTACTATTAGTTGAACAGTTGTATAAAAAGGTTTTCTTATTTTATTCCACTGAGATTAGTGGAAAGGATGATCAAGCATTTTACAGTTTAAGGAATGGTCAGTGACTATCCTGGTCTCCGGCGTCCAATGATTGATGTGATTTATCCCACACGCACAACACAGTAACCGAAGGGGAGTGCGAGTCTCAACGCGGGGCCCCGACGTGACCCATGGCAATGGATGGCTTTCGGAACAGGGGCCAGGATGTCACATTTCTTTGCCCACACCTTGATCGTCCCAAGAGAAAGAAAAGTGTTGAACCCCAATAGAAGCCTAAATATGCTTAGTAATGCAGAATTTCTTCTTCTTTATGGCTCTTCTTCTTCTTTTTCATTTCTTTTCTTTTATTGAGCTTCCTTTCATTTTTAGTTTGTAGCCGAGAAAATTTGTAAAAGAAACCACAAAACGATCATTCCAAATATGCAAGATGTTAAGAGTGTCGCTCACTAGAAACCTTATTTCAACGTTATTTTTATCACCATTACTAAATCTTTTGTCCTTCTTTGCAATTGATGAAAACCATCTTCTTTTACATTTCATCCATGATTTAGCCAAGAAAATCTAAGTAGAATCACCTTCACTAACCCCATAAACGATGGATGACAAAATTTCTCTAGAAACCTCTCAATCCAACTACTAAACTAGCTTCTGGTTTACTTGAAAATCATTGAGAGCTTTTTTTTCTTCCTTTATTCTTTCCATGATTTTACCAAGGAGAGATTAGCATTTTTCAAACACAAATTAGCCCTCAAACATCCAAAGAAATCCTAATGTGATAGAACTATGTTAGTTGCATAGTAAACTAATATTAGAATAGGCAAAATGATGCATTTTATAGGAAATAAGAGAAAATATAAGTAAAGAATTGCATAATTAGCAATAGTTGCATGTAGTTAGGAAATACATTGTTTAATAACTTTTAAGCCTTATTTGTGATAGTTTTGATATGTTTCTATGAGAAAATAATGTCTGGGAAAGGAATTTGCATGTATTACAGGATACAAGTTGATACACACAAAGAATGCATCAGAAGAAGGCATAAAAGAGATAGAATCAAGAGCAAATACCAGAAGACCGTGGTACAAGAACTGAAGATTGCAGTTAGAACAGAAAAGCAAGACCAGTGAATAACACGCTGGTAACCGCGGTCCATAAACTGGAAACTGCGGTCACCAGAACATGGTTGGCACAGAAATTTGACAGACCGCGGTGGACAGAATGCAGGAAATCTGGGTTTTTGACATCAAATTCATGGACCGCGGTCACTGACCGAGGTCACTCGATTGTATAGCGAGATTTTCGTATTTTTTAGATTTTTTAGTGCGGGACTATAAATAGAATAAGGTTTTTAGAGTCCAGAACAGAGAGAATAGAGAAGGGAACACTGCGACGGCTACTAGGGCATCAAAGACTAGGTTTTTATTGGTTTTTGAAGATTGTTAAGAGATTTGAGTATGTATTGCTTATTTGAATCTAATTTCATGTTTTCCTTTACATCCATGTCAAGCTAATGATTTTTATTGTTTGGAATGTGATTGTTCAAAGCATTGTTTGTAATATCTAATTGCAATTGCTAATTTATAGATTCTATTCCTTATTGTGTAGACTTAAAGCTTTATGTCTACTGGCCATAGATGTATTGAATTTAGTATTTTAGTCTATCTCGGGAGAGAATTCTAAAATATGGATATCACAATCTGGACCTAGACCAGTTGATTGATCGGGAGATTGTTGACCAATCTAGGGAGTTGCACAGGTAATGTCAGTCTAAACACGTAGATTGTCAAGTGAACGCCTCGGGAGAGGGTTTGACGAAACAAATCTAGTGAGTGTTGAAACGCCTTGGGAAAGGGTTTCAACCATTGATGCTATAACTCATAGATTAGCTAATTCACAAACACAACTAAGATTTGCAAACTATGCGGCGACATTCATTATCCTAGACATGTTTCTCTATTGAATTCTTAAAATCTATCATTATACTTGTTTACAACAGTTTCTGGTTTTGAAATTAACTTAATCACATTCAATCATGTCTTGATAAAACTGTGATCATTAGTAACTCTGGTATTAAAAAAAAAATCAAAAGCTACCCTTGTTCCCTGAGGACGATACCCGGACTTATCGGATATTACTACTACGATCCCGTACACTTGCGGAGTTGCCAACAACCTGTAACGACCCTTATTTTTGGACATTGAGTCAATAGATTCGACATGTATTTTCATATATCAATTAATGAATTATAAATAAAAAATATATAATTCTACAAAAATACGTAATTTTTTGGCAATTGTATTGATTAATGAGTGTATTAAATAAAAATAAAATATATAAAAACAATTATTATTATTATTATTATTTAGAACGAGCTAAGAAAAAAACAAATAAAATAAATTAATGTAATATATTAATTCTTGCATACATCTATGAAAATATACAAACATATACATACATGCATACATACATATATGTGGGGCCTACATCATATAAGTATATATATGGTGCAACTGAGCAATTCATTCTTATCTCATTTCATTTTTGCTCAAAACTTGCCATACGAGAAGAGAAAAGGGGAGGAAAAAAAAAAGAAGAAGAAAGAAGAAAAGAAAGAAAGAAAAAGAAAAAGAAGAAGGAAAGAAAAAGGAAAGCAAAGAAGAAAAGGGATGATGTTGTTCTCGAGGATCCGACACTTTGAGTAATTTATTTTGATCTCTTTTCAATTCAGAATTGTTTTAGAAATTATGAATTAGAGTTTTTATAGTATAGCTTTCAATAAATGTGATAGTCTATTGTGTGCACAAAAATTAGGGTATGTTTTTCTTAAGAATAAAACTACACAATATATATATATATATATATCATTGTCTTCAGATCAACGAGTAAAATATAGATATGTAATTTATTTATAATCATTTAGACCCTAAGAATTTATATAGTAGTTGAAAGTGACACATAAGAGGTATACCTACTAACACTGAAATTTTAGTTGGTGAGCACTGAAATGTCCAGAATAAAATTTTGAACTTAATGACACTAAAATGAAGATTTTTGGAGGTCAATTGATATGTTAAATTCGCATTTATGCAATTTGATTATTACTTAATAAATATAGAAAAAACAATTTATATAATCTTATATAGCATTATGAAATATTCATCAGAAAAAAAATATGTAACATAGGAAATAATTAAAATTTTTTCTATTTATTGTATTGAACTGTCAAATTTCTGAAAATGGCTGGTTATTGTGTACGAAAGGTGAGACAAATGTAAACAATACAGGTTTTTGGTATTTTGGTTTATATTAAGGGCTTATTGGCACAAATTTACCTTGTTGACCACGTTGACCCTGTTGATCATATAGGTCAGCGAATATTAAGCCTGGTTAGAATTAATTATACTGACTGAATAAGGACCAAATACATAACTAGACCACAATTGACCGTGTCAATCCTTTGATTGAATAAGGACCATGAAGTTAGATTTGAGTCAAGTTTCATGTAGATATAAGAAACCATGTTGATCACGTAAGATCAAACATCAGCAAGATACGATCAATCACTAGAAGAGCATCGGGAGCTAGGAATTCTTGTGAGTAGTATTTTATAATTTCTCACTTAACTTGTTATTCTCTTCATAAATGAAATGTATTACATGTTGAAATGCATTTGCAATCTTTGAAGAAGTTTTTAAATAAGAAAATGTGCACCAAATCTTGAGGTGCGATGGTGTGAGTGGTCGTCGTACCTCGGGGTACGTTCTGGGAAGGTCTATCAATTGGGCTCCTTTATGGAGGATCTAAGGCCACCATACGTGAGGTATGAGCTGGCGGATTTCTATGATATGATATAAGAATATGCCCGACTGTTGGGTACACCGGCTCAAGTGGATTTATTAGTGCCTTGTAGGCTTTGGAGAGCTTCGGCATGTGTTGTCAACATTAAAACTGTTTTCAAAATAGAAGGTGTACGACTACATTGTGAATTTAACATTTGTTAACTGTTGCATTTATTTGTATTATTGTTATTCTTGTACATGCATACATGACATTGTTTTATAAAATTCATGTTCTAAGTTATAGACTATATTACATTACTCACTTGGCTACTGTTGACAAATTGGCTCACTACTATAACATTTCAGGTTCTTCTTATGCGGACAAAGGGAAGAAAGTGGTCATCGCATAGTGCACATTTCTTGCATTTTGGTAGGTTTCTTCACATGGTTTATTATGTTTGAGAGTTAGGATGATATATATATATATAGGAAGTGAGGAAAACATTATAAATATTTTGACTATCACATTTCCACTACTACTACATAGAAAAAATTGTACGTAAATATTATTTGTTTAACTTAAAAAAAATTCTACTGTAATTAAGTATTTAGCTACTTTCGTATTTTTTGTGATTACTCTAATAATGTTGTATATAGATAAGAAGGAGGCTTGACAGTGTTTTGACAAGCTAGGCTTGGGAGTGGGTTTATCAGGGCACTGTGTCAGTCGGCTTGTCCTTCACCCTAGGGAAAGGGTTTCGACGAGACCATTTCCAATGTTTTCCAAAAAGATCCCATGCATATTTGGAAACCGTAGAATCTTACCATTCATTAACATCTAGCTTCTTTACGTCAAAATCAAGATTTTAATAGTGTGTTGCGCTTTTGGAACATGCCTATAGCCAATCCTAAGGCCTTGGAAAATATTAACCAAAGTCCATTAGCAAACGGCCTAGAGTAGAATATATCAATAGGCATTATTCGGGCATTTTAGGGAAACTACGACGAAGGTACACAATTCTTTCCTAGATTCGTTTAATTTTCATACATACATAAGTTATACAATGTTTAGAATAGGATTAGAAACATGTTTTTAATGGTGTTTTGTATGACATATACATTAGAAATTATACCTGAAAATTAATCAGGCATATGCATAAGATTAAGACCCTTAAATAGTCCTTAAACATGATTAAAAGTCATGTTAGGACATAATTTTAAATAAATATAGTTTAGGATATAAAAATTGTGCAATAAAATGTGCTTATGATTGTAATATTGTGAAAAACTTTATCATTTCATGTGATTAGAAAAAAAAATTAAAAAATATTCAACTTGTAGAATGTGAAACCAACATCTAAAAATAATTAAAAACTATATGAAAAATATGATAACAAAATACATTCATAGGTCGCCAGAGGGTTGGAAAATAAGTACATTTAGTGCATTAAATTATACCATCAGTGAATTTTAGTCTTAAAATATAAAAATGTGCATAAAAAAAATATTTAGACATGAAAATCAAAATTTTTAGGCTCCTAGAAATTAAATTAAAACAGTTATAAAATAATAAGAAATCATTATCTAAAATGTTAGTGCACGTAAAATGATAATTTTATGTGCTTAGAATGGGCATTAAGCTCAAATTTCATGCAATATATGCATAAGATTTTTGACTGAACTTTTAGGAATTGAAATAAATGTTGAATGAATAATGAAAATCATAAAAAATTTATTTATTTGTTGAAAAATAACTTGGCCAAGTTCAGGCTTAAAAATAAGGCAACATTATACTATAAATAATGGCATTGCCCTATTTTACATAAAATAGTCATGTGACAACCCATGATTTGATACACAAAAATTATTGGGTCTAATACATGTATTATCTAGTCCAGAGCCACCAGTTTAAGCAGCAGTGGCACCAGTTGCCCCTATCAGGATAGGCAAGGAGATGAGAGAGCCCACACTCGGCTCCTCAAGAACTTCATAGACTTACTCCCTGCGACGTTCAAGGGCGGTATAATATAGAGAAGAACGCTGAGACCCTGCGATTATTTAAGATAGATCAGATTCTATTCTAAGCACATATGATGGAGGGTGAGGCTGCTAAGTGGTGGCGATCTACTAAGCGCATAGAGGATCAGATCACATCTTGGGCTAGATTTATAGAGCTCTTTCTAGGGGCTTACGTTCTGGAGGCTGAGCGGGACGTAAGAAGATAGAGTTTCTGAGCTTACGCCAGGGGACCATGACAATAAGAGAGTATACCCATCGGTTCCTACAGTTGGAGGCATATGCATCCTGGATAGTATCTGAGCTGAGAGAGAGGGCTGAATTTTATCGACAAGGACTGAGCGTCACTATCAGACAGGCAACTACCATATCGAGGGCCCAGACCTTAGAGGAAATTTAGAAGGAACCGAGCAGTATGAGATGGATGGGTTGCATGGGCGTCTTTAGATCTCCATTGCACCGAGTAACACTCAGCAGACACAATCACAGACTCAGCCACCATATAGAGGTGAATCCAGAGGATTTAGGGGTCGTGGTCGTTATCAGCGTAACAAGAAGCGAAAGTTTTCAGAAGGACAATCGAGCACCACTCCCGATCAGGCTGCCACGACAGCAATTGCACTTGTGGCCATTCCTATTCAGTCACAGCTACCAGCAGAGCAGCACAGTACATTTTATGGGGGCCAAGGTAGAGGTCGTGGATAGAGTTAGGGCTACTAGGGTGGATAAAGTCATAGTTATCAGGGCAGACAGAGGCCGCCCCTTACATGCTATCAATGTGGATAGAATTAGGGCTTCAGAGACAGAGCATAGGCTATCACACAGCTTGACCCCGACTCGATGAGGACCTTGGTGGAAGGTACCGTTTCGCTTCTTGATTCATCTATATATGCGCTGATTGATGTTGGTTCTACTCTATCTTTTATTTCTGGATGTGCTATGAATAGATTAGGGGTTAGACCAGTTAGGTCTCCCACTTATTTGATATTGAGTAATGCTGCTGGGGAACGTATCTACCCCAACATGATTTGTGAGGGGTGCGTACTTAAATTGGGAGACTTTGAGACTATTGTAGACCTCCGAGTGTTGGAGTTTCTCGAGTTCAATGCCATACTCAGGATGGATTGGCTGGCTACATACCTCGCACATGTCGACTACTTCGCCAAGAGGGTCATATTCTAGATCTCGGGGCGACCCATTGTTGTTTTTCAGGGTAGAGCTTCCGATAGGCAGAGCACCCATGGTAGATTGGTCACATAGCATGACATGGACATTCTGGCCGGTTTGACCACCATAGATGAGGGACCTTCACGGTCGAGTATCGATGAAATTCCAGTCGCCAGAGACTTCCCAGTCGTGTTCTCCAAGGATCTACCCAGCTTGCCCCTTAAGCAAGAGATTGACTTCATCATCTAGGTCATCCCAAGGGCACGACCAGTGTCGATTCCTCCTTACCACATGGCGTCGAAGGGGTTACAAGAGCTAAAGGTTCAGTTAGAGGAGTTATTGGGTAGGGGTTTCATTACCCCTAGTATGTCACATTGGGGTGCTTCGGTATTGTTTGTAAAGAAGAAGGATGGGAGCCTCCGCTTATTTATCGACTATAAACAGTTGAACAAGGTGATGATTAAGAATAAGTATCATCTTCCACGTATCGACGACTTGTTTGATCAGCTTAGGGGTGCCAAGGTGTTTTCAAAGATTGATTTGAGATCAGGGTACCATCAGCTGAGGGTCTGGGAAGAAGATGTGCAGAAGACAGCATTCCGCACTAGATATGGGCACTATGAGCTCTTAGTCATGTCGTTCGGCATGACGAATGTCCCTGATATGTTTATGGACCTCATGCAGAGAGTGTTTTGGCCATACCTTGATACCTTTGTGATTATCTTCATTGATGATATATTGATCTATTCGAGGTCTCGAGAGGTGCATGCCGAGCACTTGAGGATCACATTGCAGACCTTGAAGGAGCATAGGTTGTATGCCAAGTTCAGCAAGTGGGAGTTTTGGTTGTCAGAGCTCTAATTTTTGGGCCATGTGGTTAGAGCTGAGGGTATGTCTATTGATCTGGCTAAGGTTGAGGTGATTATCAGCTAGCCGAGACCTACCACGGTGACTGAGATCCACATCTTATTGGGTTTAGCAAGCTATTACCGCCGTTTCGTCAAGTACTTTTTGAAGATTGTTGCTCCGATGACGAAGCTAACCAAGAAGGATACTCTATTTATATGGGATGATGGATGTGAGAATGTCTTTCTTGAGCTTAAGCAAAGACTGACATATGCTCCAGTGCTAGTGTTGTCAAAGCTCAGCCGATAGCTGACTATATACACTGATGCATCACAGATAGGCCTTGGCTGTGTGCTGATGCAAGATAACGGGGTTGTCACTTTTGCCTCACGGCAGTTGAAAGTTCATGAGAAGTAGTAACCCGTATATGACTTAGAGCTAGTAGCAGTAGTGTTCATACTGAAGATATGACGACATTACCTCTATGGAGAGCATTTCACGCTCTATTCGAATCACAAGAGCCTCAAATATATGTTCTCATAGAAGGACCTAAACATGAAACAGAGGCGATGGATGGAGCTATTGAAGGACTATGACTTTACTATCGAGTACCACCCAGGGAAGGCTAATGTTGTGGCTAATGCTTTGAGTTGGAGACAGGTCGAGACTACATGTATAGCTAGACATATGTCTCATGAGTGGAGGATGATTGACTTTGCCATAGTTATGAATATCCACAAGTCATCCTCTGAGGCTAGAATCAGTACACAGATTACAGCCCAACCAGTTCAGATTCAGGAGATCACAGAGGGATAGCCTCATGATGCGGCCTATGATATGTTCAGGGGTTGGGCAGCTGACGCTTCTCATGGAGAGTGGTCACTTAATTCATAGGGTGCACTGAAGTTCAGGGGACGACTATGGGTACCAGACGATGCTGGCTTGAGACGTAGTGTGTTCGAGGAGCTGCACCGTTTGAGATATGTTGTTCATCTAGGTGCCAATAAGATGTACCAAGATGCTAAACGCACATATTGGTGGCCTGGGATGAAGCGGGACATAGCAGTCTTCGTCTAGCAATGTGATACGTGCAGCATGTTAAGGCTGAACACCAAAGACCCGATGGACCCTTACAACCCTTTTCTATACCGGAGTAGAAGTGGGAACACATAACCATGGACTTCGTTACAGGACTGCCTGTACACAGAGGAGACATGACGTTGTTTGGGTAGTTGTGGATCGTTTGACAAAGTTAGCCCACTTTCTTGCCATGAGTACTAAGTATTCAGTGGAACAATTGAGCCACCTTTACATTAGAAAGATTATGAGGCTACATGGGGTTCCCTTGTCCATTGTATCTGACAAAATTGCTAGGTTCACATCCCGATTTTGGCAAGCATTGAAAACTTAGTTGGGGACGAAGGTGAACCTTAGCACAACATTCCACTCGTAGATTGATGACCAATCTGAGCGAGTGATCCAGATTTTGGAGAATATGTTACGCTTCTGTGTTATAGATTTTGGTGGTAGTTGGGAAGATCATTTGGCCTTATGCGAGTTTGCTTATAATAATAGCTATCAGTCGAGCATCGAGATGGCACCATTTGAGGCATTGTATGGGCGACCATGTAGATCTCCTACTTGTTGGACTGAGACAAGTGATAGAGTAATCTTGGGCCCTGCCTTCATACAGGAGCAGAATGAGAAGATTCAGAGAATCAGACAGAAGCTGAAGGCTACTCAAGACCAACAGAAGAGTTATGTAGATAACTGAAGAAGGGTCCTTGAGTTTGAGGTCGGTGACCATGTCCTCATCTGTATTTCACCTCAGGCAAACACGATTCGGGATTTCAGGGAAGCTCGCACTAGGATATATTGGGCCTTTTGAGATCCTTGAGAAGATATGCCCTGTTGCTTATTGGCTAGCTTCGCCGCCACAGCTATAGGGTGTGCATAATGTATTTCATGTTTCTATATTGAGGAAATATCACCCCGATCCCTTGCACATTATTGATTGGAGGCATGTAGAGTTGTGAGAGGACTATACATACGATGAGATGCCCATGGTTATCATCGATCGAGCTGTAAAGAAGTTGCACAACAAGGAGATACGTATGATACAAGTGCGCTGGCAATTTCATGGTGCTGAGTCGGATACAGGGGAGAGCAAAGATTTCATGATCCGACATTATCGTGAGTTGATGAGTGTTACTTCTTGACTTCTATTATCTACATCATTGTAAATTTCGAGGACAAAATTTCTTATAAGGAGGGGAGGTTGTGATGACCCATGATTTGATACAAAAAAATTATTGGGTCTGATACATATATTTTCTGGAATTTTTAATGAAAATACACGAATTTTTTTAATTTTTGCCAATTTTAGATTATTTCTTGAAAAAATTAGAATAATATTGATTTTGAGAGGAAAATATGTGAAATTATAAGGAAATATAATTCTTTGAGAGTATATAATTTTTCGGAATTATTATAGAATTATTGGGATAATTAATAGAATTTTTGGGAGAAAAATGTAATTTATGGGTGAATTATTCAATTTTTAGAAAATAATTGTATAAATAATGAAAATGGTGTATAATTGGAAGGTTTTAATGAGAAATGAGAATTAAATGATTTTTTTGATAATTTTTAAAAAATGCAAAATTTCAATATATATATATATGTCTATATACAAAAAAAAAAGGAAATGAAATTGGTAAAAAGAGAAAAAAAAACAAAAACAAAAAATGGGGTCATCTGGGCAGCCTAGGCGCATGGGCTTGGACTGCCCAGGCCCATGTGAGTTGGGCTAGGCGCACGGCCCAGCCCTCTTCTTCTTCTTCCCTCTACTTCTTCCTTCTTCCCTCCTCTTTCCTTTCACCAACCACCTACAGAAATGGCAGGAAGCAGGTTGTTGTACCTGATTTGGGCCATCGGTGGTCACCATTGACATGCCACCACCTGCACCCCATAAACTCCGGCCAAGCAACCACCACACCTGGCCATTCCCCGGCCACATGGGTGGCCACGTGGCACATTTTGATTCGTGCAAAACCTCTCGCAAACATCACAAAACTAGATTTTTGGTGCAAAATGCAGTTTGAATAGGCCATCTTCCATCGCTCGCATCTCCTTCGTCTGACCTCAGAATTTGGCAATCTTGGTGTCTTTGAAAAGAACTCATTTCCCTCTTCAAGTTTGTGCAAAACATTGGACAAAAGCATTAGCCTATTGAGATGAAAATCACCACGAAGATTGTTGTTTGACACAATTGAACCCAGAAAAATTAGACAAAGTGTGTTTTGGCCGAGTTTGCGAGGTAGTTTTGTGGGTCATCCAAACTCCAATTGTAAGGTATCATAGCTCGTTTTAAAGCTTACAATGTCTATTTCAAATTTTGTCTCATGAAGAATACCAAATGAGCACTTGAAGCATGTCAAAAATGATGATGAACTAAGCTACCAAAAATGCATGATCTGATACTTAGAAAATATTTGGAAAGTCTACTATAAATACTATGATTTTTGTGCTCCCTGTTAGGATTTTTTTAAAAATACCTAGAGATGTCTGATTTACCTAAAATTTTGATAGTATGATTATAAGAAAATTAGAGATGTTGTGTAAAATTTTGGTCTCAAACAGTAATTCTAAGGTTGTCAACTAAATGGAACTTTGTCTGCCTGTCATATGCAACTCGAGGAAACTAAAAGTTCCTAATATCACCCCTGAAGAACATAACCAACGCAGTCCAAAATTCACAAAATAAAACTCTAGTAACACTTTAGGGAGTGTGGATCATAACCAGAAAATATTGCACAAATCCAACATACGGATTGACAGCAGGAAAATCGTGAATCCTGCTACGCAGGTAGAACAAAGAGGACCAGATAGGAGCATCTCTGTGATTCCACTCAAAAACCTTGGTAAATGAGATCAGAAAAATTGAAACCAAAATTTTGGGAACATTTAAATGATATAGATCAAATCTGGAAATTTTCACACAAATCCAACGGTCGGATTGATCACAAACAATTCAGAAACTTCACTCTATAGATAGAAAAAAAAAAATCCAGAAATGGGGGCTCCTGTTGTTTTAGTTAGAAAACATGTCCAATGAAGCCTAAAAATAGAAAAATAAAATTCTGGTGAATATTTGAAGGGCCTGAATCAAATCTGAAAAGTTTCACTTAAATCCAACAGTTGGATTGACCGCAGAAAAATTAACAAATCTGTTGCACAAAACGAACTAAAAAGGGCTTAGAATTGATTAAGTGTTCAAAATTGAGAATTTTGACCCAATTGACTTGATTTTGACCAAATTGATCCAAATTGACCAATTTTGACTAGGTTGACCAAGTTTGAACAAGTTTGACTGGTTGACCAAGTTTGACCAATTCAATTCTGAATTGTCTAAGACCGATTAAGAATAGTAGAACTGAAATTAAGCAATGTTTCATGAGTAACTGAAATTGGATCTAACATAACGTAGATTTGAGCATAGATCAGGGGGACTAAGCCGAGTGTCGAGGGGACATCGGTGCGTAGGACCCAAAGTAAGTAGTTTAAATTAGTTGATTATCTTAATTATATTTCTTACATGGAAAATGATTGAAATTGTCATCGATTGAATTGTTTCTCGTGTTGAGCTGCAATGATTAATTTGAATATATGTAGTTGTACACTAATAGGGAAACCATAGGCTCGAGGTCCGAGCGTAGGGTCAGGGTACACGATGTGATTAGATGAGGCTCGAGGTCCAAGCGTCGGGGTCAGGGCATATGATTAGTGTGCCTAGCCTCAGACCAGCTCAAGCACGACACTTGAGGACCGAGCGCAGGGTTAGGGTGTTCGATGAATGCGCCTAACCCTTGACCCATTTGAGTGGCCGGTACGCCTGACTCATGACCCGCTCGAGCGATGACTATAGGGTTGTATTTGATGATTTGAACCCTAGTCTTGATATAGTTTTGAGCTGCATGTATTTAAACTGTTCTTCTTCAAACTATTGCACTGTTTATAACTGCTTTTATATCATACCATGATTCTTAAGAAATTATTTTACTGTTACTATTCATACATACATGCACTGTTTTTTTTTATGCTAGTTAGGTAATATGCTAGTTTTACTACTTACTGAGCCACGTTGACTTTTAGGCTCACTACTCTACTAACATTTCAGGTTCCTCAGCAGCCTATAGAGGGAAAGGCGTGGTGATAGCCTAGTTCCAGAATGGTCCTCTATTTCTTTTTGTTTCCATCTGAGGTCGGTCATATTTTGTATGTTTATAATGGTTTAATGGTCAAACTATATTTTTGGGACATGAGAACATGTAATATTCTGTTGCTTTCGTACCTTATAATATGAATGTTTAAATTACTTTGATGTCATTTGTCATAAAGGATGGAATGTAAGGGCTTAACTGTAATTGGGCGAACTCAACTCAATGAGTGAGTTCCTTGAGTCACTGTGCTGGTCGAACCGTCCTTCGGCCTGGGGAAGGGGTCCCAATAGGTCCTAAAATATAAAATTAGGCAAATTAAAGTCTAAAATATTAAAAAGTATAATAAAATACTAAAAATACTTCTTTTATTTGTTTTCGGTCAAAATCTTTGATAAACTCGGACTTACCATGGATAGGCAACTAGATTAGCTGAATAAGTAGACATGATTATCAAATTTTAACATATTATTTTGACTTTTATATTTATGTTTTATAGTTTTATTAGTATTTTTATCAAAATTAATTTTAAAATAGGTTATAAATAAGTACATGATTAATAAACAGATCAAGTTGAGGTTTACAAATTTAACACAATTAATAAATGGGTCAAGTTTAAGTTTGCAATATATGAGTTATATCCGATTACGACATGACCTGTTTATGACACAATGATAGGAATTGCCTCCCGTAGGTTGAATGGTGAGTCTTTTTTAAGGAATTGATCAGGCAAATTCTCACATGATCTAATGTTATTGCATGAGATTTCCAGTGTTAGTATTCAGATCACATTGTATGATATCATGCTTAATTGGTTGCATACAATATTGAAATATTTTATATGATATTCTGATACATGTTTACTCATATTTTGAATGCATTCTCAATGTGTAAGACGCTAAATAAAGATATATTAAGATTGATAACCACATAGCAGGACAATGACTTGTTATTTAGTGTCATTGTTGGTGTCTCTAACCCTAGACCTAGCTTTGGCCAATTATTACTAATACCATTGATTAGATCAAAATGAGAGTCAGATTTGACCTTATTCCATAGATAGGGTTTTGAATAGGTAACTGTATTTCAGGTATTGCCTCTATATAATATCTCGGACCACTGAGAGGCACTGAAGGTAATCTCTTTTGATCCTAATGACAACCTTAAAATAACATGTTGTTTTAAACACTTAATGGGATGAAAGTGTATATCATGTATATTTTATTTGGGTGGCATAATGTATTAAATATTTGGTATGATCAATTGGACTCTTTGAGTTGACCCAATATCTATCTTTTCAAGTAATCGATGATTGTGGAGCTATTGAGGATTTAGGACAAGAATGTTACCATAGACCTTTTTAAGGATGTCATTATTGTTGGAGTTCTCTTTACCTTTGTTTATAGTGTTGGGCATGCTGACCTTGATGACTTTCTCGTTCTTCATATCTTAATCATTTGAATAATAAAGGCCACGGAGCCTTATGACAATCTTGTTAATTTGATTTTGTAGCTTGTCTAGTTAATTGTCATTCAGTATTTATTTTGAAATTTATTTGATCAGCTGACCACATTTATTATTAGATTGTTTATTTGGGGGGATTACATGGTTTCATGGCCCTTAGTAAATAACACATATCTCGAGTGATCCTATTGTAAAAGAAAAAGTATTAATCAAAATTATTAACTTTAATTTAGACCAACTTGGTAATTATGTCCACTGAGATGACCTTCACAAGGCAAAGTATTATCTTTACGGAGTAAATGGGTGAAAAAAGTAAAAGAGGTAAGTAGGGCCAATGGGACCCTTTTGATTTAGATTTTACACATGCCATTGTTGACCATGCCTCAAAAAGATTTAGAGAGACATGGACAAAGTACAATAGCAATTTTTTTTCATTTAGATTTTAACATACAATTGTTGACTATAACTCAAATAGATTAGCATGGTTAAGTATAATATCATGTGTAAAAACTATCATAAGTCATGGCCAACCATGTTATGTAAAAATTTTGAGAGTTATCTAATTATTACTTAAGTAAAATAAATGCACTAAGGATACTATTATTTTTGGTTTAAAAACTGCATTTATTTCATGATTAAATCAAATTATCATCAATACTAGGAAAAAAAAAAGTTGCAAGATCCACTATTAGATGTGATAAACATTGCTTGGTAACAATTTGTCAAATCACCCAATGTGTGAATACTTTATATAAGTATGTTTCTTAATATGAAACTAAGAAAATTAAAAGTATAAAAATCTCTTTATGTCATTTTCTTCGATTAGAATTATTTTTGTTAGTAATAGGTAGAGCTTTCTCTTTTCTAAATAAAATGAGAGTAGAACTATACTAATATGTCTCCGCTTTCCTTTAGTCCTAGTGTCAGCATCGTCTAACCATTTGTTGACAATTTCTAAAAAAATATATATTATTTTTGCTAGTGATCTACTTGAAACTAACCAAATATAAATTTCAAGTTTAACTTAAATCATCAGATCAAACTTATATTGAACCTCAAAAGTTTGAGTCAAGTTGGTTTTGGTTTTAAACTTATTAGTCAAAGCTATTTAAGTTAGGTTAAATTTTGGCCCAAGGTGACCAATTTAACCTACCAAATCAATTGGCAATAGAACCTAACTCAACTTCTAATGTTAAAATTTATGTATCAGTTCTTCTTGAGAATTATTATAATAATTTTTGTTTATTGACAATTGGTTCAGGAAAACAACAAGAAGTTGTTCAAATGCGTGACCAAAGACTGTAATTTATTATTTCTAGGTCATGTTTAGGTTCATACTTTAACTACTTTGCTCCTCCCAAAAAAAAAAGACTTGTAAAAAATCGTTCGTTGGGTTGGGTTGGTTCAATCGAACATGAGATACACCCTTTCGAACCATGTCTCTTGAAAAAGCACTCTTTCAATGACCATCTCCTAAAGGTATGGTTTGAGTCTTGGAGTAATGCTAAACAGACTGAAATTAACATATCAATTGGTGCAAATTATTCTCACATTAGACACAATACATTTTTCTAGAATAAAATTGAGAAAGTTATAAAATTGTCATTTAAAAAAAATTATTATCAAAGGTGTTCACCCCTTCTTAAAATTTTTCAGTTATATCAACTTCTAAAAAATATATATACCTTTATCATTTTCTCTTTGAACGCTATCAAACCTTAATGTCTCTCAATCTCTCTTTACAAAAGCCAATAAGAAGAAGAAGAAGGATCACTCTTTAACTCCAACTCTTTCAATTTCTCTCAACAAAAGGAAGAAGAACGCATAGTAGAATGAGAAGCATTTACAATCATTATTTCCATGACAGCGTAATATGTTATGTTTTAAAGGGTGGGATTTTAAATAAAATAAAATAAGGTTGTTATAGTGAGGATGCGATTGGGCATGTTTTGTGACAACCCATGTTTTGGTATGCAAGATTTTCGAGTACGATATATGCATTTTCTTAAATTTTAATGAAAATATAATGATTTATATCAATTTTTCTTAATTTTATATTATTTATTGGAGAAATGAGAAAAATGAGAAAAAAATACAAATTTAAGGAAAAAAAATGTGAAAATAGAAGGAAAATGCAATTTCTTGAGGAAAATAATTTTTGAGATTAATTATGAAATTTTTGGAATAATTATTAAATTTTTTGTGTAATTAATAGAATTTTTGGGAAGAAAATATAATTTTTGGTGAATTCTTCAATTTGAGGAGAAAATAATGGAATAAATGAGAAATTGATGTATAATTGGGAGTTTTGATGAAAAAACGGTGAAATAACAATTTTTAATGATTTTAGAAAATAATAAAATATAAAAATAGGAATTTTCGGATATATATATATTGGTATATATATATATATAGGTGGGGAAAAGAAATAAAAGAAAAATGAAAAAAAAAACAAAAATCGGTGCATAGGTCGAATTCGGCCCGTGAGGACCGATTTCTGGTCGAGCTGCAGGCCCGACCCGGTCGCGCCAAACGCGCAGGCCCTTGGCCCACGCGGACTCGGCCCACATGAGCCGAGCCCAGGCCCGTTTAGCGCCTGGGCTTGCCGCCTGGGCCGGCCCAGGATGCCTGGCGGCCCAAGCGCCTCACCCTTCTTCTTCCCACGATTTGAAGTGTTTTTTGGGTGAATTTTCTTCAATTTTTGATGTATTTTCCAGCCAAAAACCATGGGAATCCATGGTTTGATGACCCTTGGTTTTGAGCAAGCCAATAACAAGTGCCAACTGGGTATTCAACATGAAGGTTTGGAGGCCACGTGGGTGGCCACGTGCCCTGTTCCCATGCCATGCAAGAAGCTCTCCATGCAACAAAAACTCAGATTTTTGGCTAAGTCCCAACTTCCAACTCTTGCTCCCACCTTCCAGACTTTGAATCTCCTTCGTTTCTCATCTAAATCCAGTGATCTATAGCTTGTTTTGAAGCTGATACCACCCACTACGAAGTCCCACAAGTGGTTTGCCCAATCTTGAAGCCATCTGAGACGGAAATCGTAGAGAAGAGGTGTTGTCCACAGAGTTCAACCCAGAAAAACTAAAAAAGTTGTCTTGAAGCCACCTTTGGAGCTCTGGTTCCTGGACCATTTCAAGTCTGTTTGGGAGGTAAAACCCCTCTTTTTCTTCCTTATTTCGAGTACTTCCATGTACAAGTGGTGGAAATCAAAGAGTAAAACTCCCAACCTATTTTATAAGGCCATGAAACTGACTATCTAGCTAACTGTTTTGACAGTTTCTGCAGAAAGCAAGCAGCAATACCAGATTGAAGTTGTGTTTGGAGGACTTGTAGACATCCGTTTGGGTTGAAACCAGAGGCGTTTTAAACCTCATAGTTGAGGCTACAGAGAGGTATTAAGAGCTAACCCTAAGCCTCTGTATTTTAGATGTTATAAACTTGCAAAAGTACCTTGTCAGTTAGGGATTTTAGGACTTAGAATATTTTCTGAAGGAAATCCCTTACGCTTGCTATGGTGGAACTTGAAATTGAGGGTGATTAAGGTTATATTTACTTGCTATTTTAGATGATACTTAATAAAAAAAATTTTAGGGACCTGAAACCTTTCAAAATCAGTAAGATAGACCCTTTGATCAGTGCTGTAGAGAAGAGAGATTTGGCACTTGAAACAACTTAGGAAAAACTTGGGAATCTGAAAACCAGTTTTAGGACAGATAAATATCAGATCAGTTAACTAACCAAACCTTGACAATCTGAGCTAAAATTTGGTGGAGAGGTCCCTGGATGCGTCTATAATATATATACCAAATTTCAGGCCATTCTGAATTAGGGAAGTAGGCCAATTAATCCACTAAGTGACTGTCTGTCACAGGGTATACGGGATTCTTATAATCCCTGTTATTACACCTAAAAACCCTAATAAATGGCATTCAAAAATCACAAAATAAAATTTTAGTGAAAGTTTAGACAGAGTAGATAAAATCTAGAAAGCTTTATACAAATACAACGGTTGGATTGATCACAGAAAATTAGGAAAATTTACTTTCAAGGATGTGTGCACCCAGAAGTCCCTGTGATTCAACTGAAAATTTTGAGATTAAATTAGATAGGAAAACCTCTGTGTATTGAGCTGAAATTTGGTGTAGTGATTTCTAAGCATTTCTAGTTTATTCCTACCAAATTTCAGAGCAATCTAATATGGATAAGTGGGTCAAATTAGGAAAATAGTCACTGTCTGTCATACAGAACCCGAGAACACATAGTCTCTGGAATCTTAGCTAAAAATACTATCAAATGAAGTCCTAAAATCATGGTTTAAATTCTAGGAGAGGTTTAAGGAGTCTAGGACAAATCTAAAAAATTTGATGCAAATCCGATGAATGGATTGCCTGCAGCAAAATTGGAAAAGTTATTGCGCAGTTAGGGCCTTAAGCTAAAAATGTGGCTAAGTGTTGAGATTTGAGGTTTTGGACCAATTTCGGTCCTTTTTACCCAATTTTGACCCGAATGGCCTGTATTGACCCAATTTGGGCATAAATTGACCTAAGATGACTAGGATGATTGCATTGACCAGGGTTGACTAGGTTTGACCGATTGACCGAAACGACTCGAGTCGATCGAAACTGAGTAGGGACAGTGATATTAGATATTGGGCCACTATACGGATAGAACTGAGATTGAGTTTTGATTAATGCAGATTCGAGAGGGTATAGCAGGGCTGGGCCGGGCCGGTTGTCGACAAGACATCGGTGCACAGGACCCGAGGTGAGTAGTTTGATTCAGGTGTTTCTATGACTTTTGTTCCTTGCATAAACTTATATGAAATGGCATGGTTTGAACGGTTTCACGGGACTTAGATACATCTGGTTGATTTTGAGATATGTAGATGTACACGGGTAGTGAGACCAGAGGCTCGAGGTCCGAACGCGGGGTTAGGGTGTGTGACTAACACACCTAGCTTCCGACCCGCTTGAGTGATGGCACTTGAGGACCGAGCGCAGGGTTAGGGTACTCGAGGGGTACGCCTAGCTTACGACCTGCTCAAGTGGCCGATACGCCTGACCTACGACCCGCTCGAGCGATGACCATAGGTTGGGTTTTGTGAGCTAACCTAGCCTGGATATGTTTTTAACTACCATGAATTTAAGCTGGTTTTTTTTTTTTTTTTGAAACTGTTGCACTATTTATAACTATTTTCATACTATGTCATGCTTCCAAATGTCACTTCATTTTATTGCTCATGCATACATGCACTGTTTTGGAATATTAGTTATGGTTTACATTTGATCTTTCTACTCACTGAGCCACATGGATTTTAGGCTCACTACTCTATTACCATTTCAGGTTCTTCAGTGGCAGACAAGGGAAAAGGCGTAGTGATTACCTGATTCCCTGACGATTCCTGTCTCAGTTTCTTTTTGGTCTTCTCCTTTTCATTTGAGGTTGGTCATTGTTGTACTAGTCTAAATGGTTAAGTACGTATTTTGGACAAATTAATGTAAATGAAATGCTTCTGTTTTGAATTGTTGCTTACTTTGGCTTTTAATGGTTCCAATTATTCTGATATCGTCTCATCGCATGAGATTTGCAAAAAGGGTTTAACAGCAGTTGGGCGAACTCGTTTTGGTGAAAGGGTTCGTCAGGCCGCTGTGCCAGTCGGGCCACCCTTGGCTCAGGGAAGGGTCCCGACATGTTTAGACAAGATTTGCGTAAAAGGCGTAAAAGGTGTTCGATCTCTATCGCTACTTGTGAAGTGTTCAGCTGTTGGAAAGTTACAAGTATTCGCAAAAAACCAAGGGAAAAATCAAGCTTTGATTGAAAGATTTAGAAAAAATAAAAATAAAAATAAAAAAATTGTTATATACAATGCATACTTTGTATAGTACACGAATATTATACAACAAATATTCATATAACATACATGTCACTTTTCGTAAGACATGATATTTTTAATATTAGATTTTCATTAAATATATATGGTATTTCCATAATATTTAATATTTTTTTATATAAAAATGTAATTTTTTAAAATAAATTTGAAGAAATACCTACCTTATTGTCATTCAAGAAGAAGCCCAAAGGCCCAAGGGCTTCAGCATGAAGCTAAAAGATCACGTTTCTTTGGAATTTTAGGCCTGGTTAAAAATTTTCAAATTTCAAAACACAACGGTTCCTTTTCTCTTTTATGAACATAATTCTCCGAACGAAATCATCGCCCCCTCTATGGAAACTTTTCTTCCTCATCTCACTCTCTGATCTCTTTCTCTCTTGCTCTCTCTCTCTCTCTGTGCAATTCAAATTCTCTACTTTTCTTTTTTCAAAAATCGTTGTGTTTGATTGATTACTACCTTTCATCTCTCTCTCTCTCTCTCTCTCTCTCTCTCTCTCTCTCTCTCTCTCTCTCTCTCTCTCTCTCTCTCTTTTTATCTGATGGAGAACGATTGTTGGCAAGACCCGTTACTGTTAACAGAAGTTTCTTGGCAACAGGATCCTTCAAGGGAAGGAATTAGCAGTAGTTGTCGGGATAATAGAAGTAATCTAGTCAAGAATTGTTTAATTGTTTCTGATTTCTCATCTGGGCAATTGCGTTCTTTTTCTGACCCAATTCAATCTACTGGCTTTTCTGGGCAAATAGTACTAGTAGAAGAAGAAGAAGAAAAAGATATCTCCAGAACTGCCCAAATGGTAGATCATGATCTTCATTCTGTAACGTTTCAGGGTAGATTTCACGCTCTTCTGATCATGGTTCATCGTTTTTGTTCTCTTTTTTTTAGCTTTTTGGTTTTCTTTTTATTTTATTCTGACCCTTTTCTTTGTTTTTGCAGACGTTCATTCTAGCTTGGAAGTCGGAAAGACTGAAGAAAGGCTGGTGGATGATGATGACGACGACAACGAAGATGACGAAGAGAGTAATTTCTTTGCTTTAATTACCACTGTTTTTTGATAGAAATGTTTTAGCTTGATTTGATTCTTGAACTCACTAGGTTCTCAAATTTTTATGCCCGGATTTTTCTTGGCAAAGAAAGAACTCCAAAAAGATTAGATTTGATGAACTTTTGGTGATAGAGTAACAAATGAAGCCATTGATGGTAATTTGAAATACTTAGCATTTGAATCTGCAAAAGATTTTGATTCACAATCATGTTTTTTTGTAAAAAATTTTTAGGTCGATCTCTGCTCGGATTTGCACTAACATCTCCTGATCTGGTAATTTGCGTGGATTCACCTGTTATCTCCTGCAAAGAATCTGAACAAGCCCATGATTTAATGAAAACTCCAGATTTCATCAAGAACTTGAAATGTTGGAATTCTTCAATGGCTTCAACTGAGGTCTCTTTAGACAAAGGAATCAATGGGACAAAATCTGAAAAACAAGAAAACGAAAAGAAAGAAGAAGGCACCCATGAATCTCCAGCTACTGCAATGATTTCAGCATTGTTTCCAGAGTTGCAAATTGCTAGAAAAAACCAAAGCCCAAGAACTTCCTTGAATCTCAAAGCGTCATCAAGAGCTAATGATAACAATATTCTGAACAATTCCCTTCCTTTAATAAGTATAAATTCAGGAGGAACAGAAAAATCTGTGGAGGTTTATGGTGGAGTGAATTTCACTGAGGACAACTACTTTGTAGGAGGAGATGTTATAAGAACAGAAATGGGTACAAAAGAAGGCGATGAAGATGCCGGTTTGCTTTACAGAACTGCGAGAATAGGGAATTTCTCATACAAATTTGAAGTATTGGAAGCAGGAATTTACTATGTGGATTTGTATTTTGCTGAGATTATATTCACAGATGGGCCTTCAGGAATGAGAATC
>JAJIYU010000296.1:0-57734 GCA_030144865.1 Tinospora cordifolia
CTTGCACATGCCTTGGGTGATCATGTCTTCATGGGTTCACATGAAATCTAATAAATTAAATTTCTCATTACTCACAAGGAATTAAGGTGTATAACCTATGGTTCTGAAATCGCATGGTCAAGACCTAAATTTTAAGGTACAATTTAGTTGAGGTGATTTTCTTCTGAAACTTTCCTTATTTGGAACCTATTGGATTCATTTGGAAAATTAAGGTTCAAACCTTGGCCAATTGTTCTAATTTTTGGATATGTTGTGTTTCTTTCTAGTTTGTGTCATCTCTTCAAGTTTCGAGTCATTCCGAGTTCGATAGGTACCTTTATTCTCAGTTCTTTCCTAAGTTGGATCCCACTGTAGGGCAAAACCCTAATTTTGGCCAATTGGGCTAATTTTGGATGTGTGGTCCAACTTCTTAGTTTATGTCTCCTCACTTCATTTCAGGTCGTTTTAGGTTCATATGAGTCAAAAAATGAGGGTTTGGAGTTCTTTGAATTTGGCCCTAAAATGAGGCTAGATTCGTTCTATACTCGAATTTCCCTAAAAGGGTGACAATTCTTATTTTATTGAGTACAGAGCTTTCAGGGTATTAGATAGAATACCCTTCTGTTCTTATTTAAATTCATGGCATGCTCATTGTTTATGTGTTTTTTACTGAATTCAAAAATTTTCAACTTTAGTTCTAGAATTTTTAAATGTTTATTTCAGTATTTCAACTTTGATTCATGTTTGAGTAATCATATCATCCATGCCATGTTGGTATCATGCTTAGGCTTTTAATTTAAAGTATAATGCATGTTTTATGAGTGTTTCATGAATTGACTATGTATATTCTGAATTTTAGTTTGATTTCATATTCTGAAGTTTATTTTATGAGATCATGATATGAGAATTAATCTAAGACGATGGTGATAATAACCACGTACCATCATAGTGGTCAAGGCGACACTATGGATTTTTTTTCATATAAGTTACGTCTTATGGTTTCCAGACCGAAGTACTTGAGGGTCGTGTACCACTGGTGGGTCACCATATGTAACGGGTTGATGTCGACACGTGCTACTAACGGGTTAATGCCGAGTGGGCCCTATTTACTTAGTTAAGAGCATTGAGGGATTAAAAGCCCTTTTGGTCTAAGACTCGACTTGAAGAAATTGTTGTTTGAAATGCCTAATGATTGCAAGTGTTTGAATTATGATTGTGTTATAAGTTTAAATATGAAGGATGGTTGTTCGAAAATGATCCACTGGGCTATGTGTTCACTCCTTCCTTTCTTATTTTTCAGGAACATGAAATCCATGGAGCAGTTGAATATAGATAGTTTCTTAGAAAGTTTCTACAGTATTATTTTTTAGAATTTTTAGGGCACGTTGCCCAAAGTTTTTATGCTTTTTACTAAAAAATATTTTGAAGTCTTCCGCTATAACAATTAGTTCATTTTGAAAGGTCTAGTACTTTCAATTTCTATTATGAATAAAATAATTTGAATTTCTTTATCTCTTTTAAATTGCCTTGATTTTATTGAAAATTTTGTATTCTTGAATTTTATACAAAGGCACAAGATATTGAAAAGAAAAGAACAAGTGTGTGTCACTTGTAATATAGCACCGGCCCGCCCGCCGTTTTGTTAAGTCCACTGTCAAGAGAATGGTGGCCATGTACACTACTTAAAGGTAAGGGGGTTGGGGTGTTACAGAGGTGGTATCAGATATCAGTTAGTAGATGAACTGGGCAAGAATTAGAAAGTTACTTTGATACTAGAGGTGGTATCAGAGCCTAGGCATTAGTTGCTGGGCCAAGAACAAAACGTTTACTCTGATACCAAAGGTGGTATCAAAGCCTAGGCATTAGTTGCTGGGCCAAGAACAGAAAGTTTCCTCTGATACCAAAGGTGTTATCAGAGCCTAGGCATTAGTTGCTGGGCTAAGAACAGAAAGTCTCCTCTGATACCAAGTGTGATATCAGAGCCCAGTTAGTAGAAACACTAGACTAGAATGAGAAACTCAAACTTAGAGTTTCACCTTAAATTGAATTGAATTTAGAATGCCCTACCATTTATTTTTGAAATTGAAGAATGTTTTAGAAAGTGTTTTCAATAAAAAAGGAAATATATGTTTTGAAATGTTTTGTTTGGATACAAAGACTACAAGTTGAGCTGATAGTGGGTAAGCCTTGTCCTGAGTAAAGTTAAACATTGAAAGGGAGGTGGGTTATCCCACCTTAGAAAGCGCGGTTGCTAACCAGACTTCGGTCTCGTTGCCCGATCTAGAGGTTGTCCCACTAGCTTATATGAGTAGTCGGAGTTGAAGAACACTCTTATTTTCGGTAAAAAAAAATTAGAAGGTGGAAAATTAGTGCCAGAAAATTGAATAGAAGTCGAAAAAGATGTTAAAGGTGGTATTTTCACCAAACAGAAGTTGTAAGTCAACCAGAATCGAACCCTAGGTCCAGAGAAAAGACCTTAGGTAGAAATGGGTGTAGCCATGGGTGGCACAGTGGATCAAAAACATAAAATTCTAGGACAAAGACTAGAGATTGAGACTTGTGTGAAAACAAAAAATTGTTTGATCGGGACAGAAAACCAGGAAACTTCTATAATTTTAAATTTCTATTAGTATGGGATGCATAGGAATTCGAGGTTATGGAGGAAGCCTAGACTCAGAGAATGATGGACCATGTGTGGTGAATGATCGGTAACTCTGGTAGAACGGGTTTCTCTATGCTCTTTGGTATGGGACGATTGAGTATAGTGGGCTCGGGAACCTTAGTTATCGAGCAATTCGCGAAATTGTTTGGGTGCGACTCTATTCTGAGTGAAAGCCTAAGTGGAAGAGATAGAGTGGTACGAGACACTTGAACCTGAAAGCTTAGGTGGAAGCTTGGAACCTTGTTGTGCTAGCTTGATTGTATGATTGTATGATATGCATGCTGTTATGTTTATTTGCTTTGAGACCAAATCCTGTACCCATACATGAAAAGAACCTAGAAGATAGACTTTAGGCCACTGAACAAATCGAGAACCTAGAAACAGAATCTAGAGCCATGATAGCACGAATATTTGACACATGCTGATACTTTGCTCAATTTTACAAGAAAATGGCTGGAGCTAGGAGGTACGTAACTCGATCCACCACCTCTGAGGAGACTGAACAACAAAAGCAGGAACTGACTGCTGAGATGGAGGTATGGATGGAGGCACGAATGGAGGCACATATGGAAGCCATGATGAGTGAAATGTCACAGAGGGTAGTAGATCAACTGAGAAGGACACTTCCACGGATAATCCCTTAGGTGGCTCCACAGCCTCAAACACCTAAGCCTATTCCAGTCCAAGTCCCAACACCAGTACCTCAGGAACGTCAAAGGAATCCAGAGGACCTAGAAGATGAAAGACAAAAGAAGATGATGCTAGATTTGCAAAAGCTTCACCCTCCCTCATTTGATGGAACTACTGACTGCATTTCTACTGATCACTGGTACCAGGAGATGGAGGAGTTACTAAATGTGCTGAAGGTGACAAGTTCAAGATGAGTAACACTAGCCACACACCATTTCAAAGGACCAGCCTGTGGATGGTGGAGAATGATGCAGATGGATCCCAACACTAACATTGTGACCATGACCTAGGAAGAGCTCAAAGAAAAATTTTATGACAAATTCTTTCCGGAGGCAACTCTCAGAAAGTTGCAAGAAGACTTCGTGAGACTCAACTAGAGGGATCTCACAGTAATTGAATACGAGAGAAAATTTACTGAGCTAGCCAAATTTTCTCAAGAACTGATTCGGGAAGAAATAATGAAAGCCAACAGATTTGCACAAGGTTTCAAGATCGAGATCCGAAAGGTTATCATGACATTGGGCCTCCAAACCTACAAGAAAGTTGTAGAACGAGCTTTAATCCTGAAACAAGAGCTCAACCTGGAACAAAGGTTGAGAGGAAAGAATAAGCGGAACGAAAATGGAAAGGACCAACAAGGGACCTAGAAGAAAAGCAAAAGTGGTAAAGCTCCATAGAAACAAGGGCAAAACAAAGACGAGTCAAGTGAAGAAGCTTAGAGGCTGGGATTATGTTTCGTATGCAAGTAGAAAGGTCATTTGGCAAAAAAATTGCCCAACTGCACTAGCTCGGGCTTGCCAGCAGCAACAACAGAATACTCAGGGGGAAAGTCAGAATGGGCGACCTCAAGCTAGACATAATCAGAATGCCAATCAAGGGCAAAACTAGGGTTGTAGTCAGAACCATGCCAGAATGTTCGCGGTTGAGACCCAGGAAGACCAGGCCCCTACTGTAGAAGGAACGTTTATTGTTTAATGTGGTTGTGAGATTGTTGTTTGACTCGGGTGCCTCAAAATCTTTTACCTCTGAAAAACTAGCTCATAGGTTACAACTTGTGACAAAAACAATGCCTATGACTTTGAATGTGTCCACACCAATAGGGACCATTGTGACTTCAAAGAAGATGTGTAGTTGTGACCTTAGGTTTGGGGATAAACTTTTAGCAGTCAACCTATATACCCTACCTTTCTATGGCTATGATGTAATCTTGGGGATGGATTGGTTATATCAGTACCAAGCCCAAATAGATTGTCCTAAGAGACAGGTAACCATAACATTACCTTCTAGGGAGATTTTTAAAATCAATAGGGATATGTGGAGGTTACCAAGGAGTCCAACCCTAGCTTTGTTAAATTATTTGAAGCAGATGGATGAGTTCGAGGAACTCTCTAAGACTTGAAGAATATTCACGACCTAGCTGTTGTTAGTGAGTACGAGGATGTGTTCCCAAATGACTTACCTGGACTACCACCAGCAAGAGAGTTAGAATTCAAGATTGGACTTCACCCTGGAACCAACCATATAGCCATACCTCCTTATAGAATGGTGCCAACAGAACTAATTGAGCTGAAAACTCAACTGGACGAGCTCAGGGAGAAAGGTTTCATCAGGCCGAGTGAATTACCCTCGGAAACCCCAATACTATTCGTGAAAAAGAAAGATGGTTCCTTGCGATTGTGTGTCGACTACCGGAAGTTGAATCAAGCTATAGTAAAGAATAAATATCCTTTACCAAGGATTGACGACCTATTTGATCAATTATGAGGAGCCACGCATTTCTCTAAAATTCATCTTAGGTCAGGGTACCATCAGCTGAGGATTCGAGAGTCTGACATCTAGAAGACAACCTTTAGAACAAGATATGGACACTTTGAGTTTACCGTGATGCCCTTTGGTTTGATCAATGCCCCGACAGCCTTAATGGATTTGATGAACCGAGTGTTCAGACAGTACCTTAACTAGTTTGTAGTGGTATTCGTGGATGATATACTAATCTACTCTAAGTCAGAAGCTGAACACCTAGAACACTTGAAGATCGTATTAGGAACTCTCAAAAGAAACCAGCTATATGCTAAATCCAATAAGTGCGAGTTTTGGATGGAAACGGTCAAGTTCGTTGGCCACGTAGTGTCAGCAAAAGGCATCTCTGTAGATCCAGAGAAAGTGGAAGCTGTTATGAACTGGAAGCAGCCCAAGAAAGTAACAAAAATCAGAAGTTTCTTGGGCTTAGCAGGCTACTACAAAAGGTTCATTAAAGACTTTTCCAAGTTGGCAGAACCTATGACTAAGTTGACCAAAAAAGGAGTTAAGTTCCAGTGGGATGAAAAATGTGAACGATCATTCCAAGAACTAAAGACAAGATTGACTACGGCTCCTGTTCTAGTCACCCCAACTCCTGGTATTACTTACACACTGTATACTGATGGCGCACTGAGTTGATTGGGCGCAATCCTAATGTAAGAAAAACAAGCCATCGCTTTTGCCTCAAAACAACTGAAGTTCCATGAGAGAAATTACCTTACTCACGAGCTAGAGCTAGTGGCCATTGTGTTTGCCCTGAAAATTTGGAGACACTACCTTTATGGCGAGAAATTTTAGCTGTTTTCAAATCACAAGAGCTTGAAGTACATCTACACCCAGAAGGAGTTGAACCTCAGGCAACAGAGATGGATGGCGTTTCTTAAGGATTATGATTTTCAAATGTACTACCATCCAGGGAAGGCCAATGTGGTGGCCAATGCTTTGAGTAGGAAGTTTAACAAACAGGAGGAAGAAAAAGGCCAGATGTACCAGTTGATTGAAGATTTTAGGTTGGGTGTAAACCTTAACGAAAAAGAAGCCTATCTTTACAATATGTCTTGCCAACCAAACCTATTACATCATATCAAGGATGAATAGAGGCAAGACAACTAGCTTACCAGTTTGATCGAAGGAATTACACAAGGCAAGCATACTGACTTCAGGATGGATGCTGAAAACATCCTAAGGCTCTGGGAAAGGATATGTGTACCTTAGTAGGGATAAAGGAAGCAGGTTATACTTGATGAAGCCCATCAGACTAGGTATACCATGCACCCTGGTGGAGATAAGATGTACCAAAACCTTAGGAAAACCTACTGGTGGAGAAGAATGAAAAGGGACATAGCTAAATACGTCTCTAAGTGCTTAACATGTCAACAAGTGAAGGCAGAACACCGAAAACCCTCTGGAATGTTACAACCACTCCCTATACTTGAATGGAGTGGGTTAACATTGCCATGGACTTCGTCAGTGGTTTACCCAGGAACCAAAAAAGAGAAGACACTGTTTGGGTGATAGTGGATCGTCTCACCAAAGTGGTTCACTTCTTGCTAATCAGATCCACAGACCAAGTCAGCAAGCTGGGAGAAATCAATGTGAAAAAAATCATCATACTTCATGGTGTACCCAAGACTATCATGTCAGATAGAGACTCTCGCTTCACTTCACAGTTCTGGCAGAGTCTACAGAAGGAGATGGGTACTAAGCTTACCATGAGTACAACCTTTCACCCTCAGAAGGATGGTCAGTCTGAGAGAGTTATCCAAATTTTGGAAGATATGTTGAGGTCTTGTGTTTTATACTTCAAGGGGAATTGGAGCAAGTACTTACACTTGGCAGAGTTTGCTTATAACAACAGTTATTAGGCAAGCATAAAAATGGCTCCATTCGAAGCTCTTTATGGAAGACCCTGCATATCACCTACCTGTTGGGCTGAACTTGAAGATCAAGTATTAACTGGGCCAGACATGGTGGAAGAAATGAGCAACCAAGTCAAGTTAATACAAAAGAGATTAATTACTGCGCAAAGCCATCAAAATAGCTACGCAGACAAAAGGAGAAGACCATTAGAGTTCCAAGTTGGGGACAAAGTATTTCTGAAGATTAGTCCTCAGAAGGGTATCGAAAGGTTCGGATTGAAATGAAAGTTATCTCCAAGGTTTATCAGACCCTTTGAAATACTTAGAAGAATCGGGGAATGTGCTTATGAGTTGGACCTACTAAATCGAATAACTTCAGCACATAACGTATTCCATGTATCCATTTGAGGAAATACGAACCTGACCCCTCTCACATCATTCACTGGGAGGAAGTGAATATTCAAGATGATGCTACCTACGAAGAAACAACGGTCAGAATCCTTGACCACAAGGTACAGAATCTAAGAACAAATGATATCCCATTAGTAAAGATGTTGTGAAAACATCACAGGGTAAAAGAAGCCACGTGGAAACTCAAAAGCAAGATGAAGACCAAGTACCCGCATCTGTTCACAAGGAATACCTAAAAATGTACAAATTTCGAGAAAGAAATTTTTTCTAAGGAGGGTAGGTTGTAACATCTCAAAAAATTCATATGAAATCTAAATTTTTATTTAGAAAATTATACAGAATTGACGGATGAAAATTTTGGCAAGTCATAGTTACCCAAATAAGGAATAAAAATCAATTTAATGGATTTTTAGAAGAAAATATATGAATATAATGTATATTATTGGATATCATAGCCAACAATACAAGGATATATGCAATTTTTTATGAAAACAAGATTAGAAAGTCAATTGGGATCGAGATTTGGCAAAAAAATCTAAAAAGAAAGTAAGAAATTCGGCTGAAAAATAAAAAATAAACTTAAAACACTACGAACCGTAGATCTGGAATCTGATCTCACGATCCGATGACTACGATCAGATCCGCACACACGCACGAGTGAACTGAATCATCAAGATCAAACGGCCAGAGATCCACGTATGAAACTCGAGGATGATCGTGTAGCCATAATCGAGTTTGTTGATTGCAAACTAAGATCTGGACACCGTGATCGAGGATTATATAACGGTCGAGATCAAAGCCGCATTGATTAATAGCAAATCGTGCTGTGCTCGAGGATCATCCGATAGTTGAGATCAAAGCCATGTTAGTTAATCGCGAACTGTGCTGCGCTCGAGGATCATCCAACGGTCCAAATCGAAGTCGTTTTGGATAGATCGCGAACTGTTGATGCGCTTGAGGAAAGTCCAATGGTACAGATCGAAGACCCTATTTCTGTTAATTGATCCGAGATCAATCCAACGACCCAAATCAGATCCGAAATTAAAATATGAAAAGAAGTTACCAAAAAAATCACAAAAAATCCAAAAAAATTTCGAAAAATAGGTTTCTAAATCCAAAAATTATTTCTAAAATCTAAAAAAAATCAAAAAATTCTCATTTTGCTCTAAAAATTAGAAAGTACGAAATTAAGGAGAATTAGGGTGTTTTATTCAAAGAAAAACTCAAAACTTTTTAATTTTCTCCCTTTGAAAACCTATATAAACCCCCTTAGGCTCTCAATTTCATTCATTCCAAAAATAAGAGTTCAATTTTCCTCTTGTTTTCTCTAAGCCTTCTTCTTGACACCTCTTCCCATCTTCCCTTGTTGTGTGTGTGAGAAGTTATTCTCTCGAATTGGGAAATTAAGTTGGGTGATCTTCATTGGCACTAATACGTGGGGGAAATTGCTGCTGAAATTTTAGAAAAAAACGTCATAAGGTGGAAGTGATTTCTAGAACACCCTTCTGTTCTTATTTAAATTCATGTCATGCTCATTGTTTGTGTGTTTTTCACTGAATTCAAAGACTTTCAACTTCAGTTCTAGAATTTTTAAATGTTTATTTCAGTATTTTAGTTTTGATTCATGTTTGAGTAATCATATCATCCATGCCATGTTAGTATCATGCTTAGGCTTTTAAATTAAAGTATGATGCATGTTTTATGAGTGTTTCATGAATTGACTATGTATATTCTAAATTTTAGTTTGATTTCATATTCTGAAGTTTATTTTATGAGATCATGATATGAGAATTAATCTAAGATGATGGTGATAATAACCACGTACCATCATAGTGGCCAAGGCGACACTATGGATGTTCTTTTTCATATAAGTTACGTCAAATGATTTTCAGACCTAATTACTTGAGGGTCATGTACCACTGGTGGGTCACTATGTATAACGGGTTGAAGCTGACACGTGCTACTAACGGGTTGATGTTGAGTGGGCCCTATTTACTTAGTTAAGAGCATCAAGGGATTAAAGGCCCTTTTGGTCTGAGATTCTACTTGAACAAATTGTTGTTTGAAACGCCTAATAATTGCAAGTGTTTAAATTATCATTGTGTTATGAGTTTGAATATGAAGGATGGTTGTTCAAAAATGATCCACTAGGCTATGTGCTTACTCCTTCCTTTCTTATTTTTCAGGAACATGAAATCCATGGAGCAATTGAATATAGATAGTTTCTTAGAAAGTTTCTACAGTATTATTGTTTAGAGTTTTTAGGGCATGTTGCCCAAAGTTTTTATGTTTTTCTGCTGAAAAGTATTTTGAGGTCTTCCACTGTAACAATTAGTTCGTTTTGAAAGGTCTAGTACTTTCAATTTCTATTATGAATAAAATAGTTTGAATTTCTTTATCTCTTTTAAATTGCCTTGATTTTATTAAAAATTTTGTATTCTTGAATTTTATACAAAGGCACGAGATGTTGAAAAGAAAAGAACAAGTGCGTATCACTTGTAATGTCGCACAGGCCCGGCCCGCCATTTTGTTAAGTCCACTGTCAAGAGAACGGTGGCCATGTACACTACTTAAAGGTACGGGGGTTGGGGTGTTACATCTGTTATGTACAGATTCTACAATGTTCAAGTTTCCTATGGGTTTTCAAGTGCCTAACTATGTCTATTACCCTATTGATTTGAGGCACTATATCATATGTTTTGTAAAGCTCAGATTCCCAAATATTAGCAATCCAAGTATCATTCAAATCGGTAATCAAACAAGGCAAAGATCACTTCTCAAATACACCCTACACCTAGCACATATCAACACTTCAAAATATTTTTTAAGTATTAAAACCTTGCATGTAAATAGGCATCTTGGCACGGACACAAAACTATGCATACAAAGACTTAGGGGTTGAGGTTTATACCTCCTTGTAGCCTCAGATGTGAGGTTAAGAACGCCTCAAATCACAATCCAAACAGATGTCCCTAGCCACTTCAAAAGCTAACTTAAAAATGTTTAGAACTATCATAACAGTTGATTAAATAGTCAACTTTAACACTTTGTAGAACAGGTTTAAGACTTCAGTTCTTTATTTCCATCACTTGAAGATTAAAGTATACTAGATAAGGAACAACACAAGGGGTTTTACCTCGAAATGGACTTGGAATGAGTTAGGAATCAATCACTTGAAGATTGGTTCGACAAAGTTTTCTGCTGATTTTCAGTTGTAGTAGTGTCCAACAACACCTTTTCATGGTCATCTCAGTCTCAAATGATGTGGGATTTGACCAATGGCTTGTGCAAAGTAGTAGAGGGAACTGAGAGCTTTCCAAAGAGTCCAAGATCACAAAAACATATTCAAAATGAGGGAGAAACGGATTGTTGAAGATGGATTGCAAAAATAAAATGGAAATCTGCTCATGGGTTGAGGTTTTTTTGCATGTGAAGGTGTCCTTGCATGACAAAAGGGAGTGCTATGTGGCCATTCCACATGGCTTGTGACTTGTCATGCAAGGTGCCTTGTTGTCTCCATGTATCGGCTTAGTCAAGAGGGTGATTGGAATGGCAAAACTAGGGTTAAAAACCATGGATTTGATGGTTTTCCCGCTAAAAAAATGGTTGAAAAATTGCATGAAATTGGATAAAACGAAGGGGATATATGGTTGAGGTGCGTGGGCTGGCCAGGCGCATGGCCGACTCACGCCTGGTTCAGCTCAACCCGCGCACGCACCCAAGCCATTTAACACGGGCTTGGCCCCACTTGACGACCCAAATCGCACAGGCCAAGCCTGTGCGGTCAAAAATTTGGATTTTTTTTGTTTTTGTTTTATTGTATTTACTCCTTTTTTTTCTTTTATTTTTTATTATAATTATCTAGTTCATCTACTTACATATTTCACCAATTTTCATCAAAATCTTTACTACTTCTCAATTTTCATCATTTATATACCTTTTTCCAAAAATTAGCAATTTTCTCCCAAAAATTCAATAATCACCCCAAAAATCATATTTTCTCTCAAAAATTATATTTTCACCATAATTAATGTATTCTTCCCTCAAAATTGTATTCCTCAATTATTCTAATTTTTTCAATAAATGATTTAAAAATTAAAAAAATTTCATGTATTTTCATTAAAATTTCAAAAAATACATGAAAACGCATACATCAAACCTATTAATTTGTGTGTGGAAAATATGGGTCATCACATATAATTTCACTTTTCCTACTTTATTTATTCCTTGGAGTATACATACTTCATACTCCAAAAATGTTATAAAAGTCGAATTGTTTTGCTTTAATTTCGTTCATCGAATTTTGTACAAAATTGTCGGGAATTACACAAACACTTGCTGAACACAGTTAAGTGGAAAGAGATGTTTACTACATAAAGAATGACATAGTGGTAAAAGATAATATTGATTCCAAATGAAACTAATGTGTTACCTCTTTTGTACACGTTCAGGAAGTTTTAGCAGTCCAACAATACATAGTCTTGTGTTGATCTTCTCCTAATAGTGCTTGTGGGATCACTAAAAGAGGTTGAACTCAACCTAGGAGGCATATAGAAGGATGAAACTCTTTTCGAAGAGTGGTAGGGTTCAATTTGTGCACAATGCAGAATTAGGGGTTTTGCGCATCATTTTGCTTATATATGCATGTATTTTACGCATCACCACAGTAGCGCAATAGCATTATGTAATACCCAAATTTTCGACCGGGCCTCCGTTCACGTGTTGTCTCACGTGTAGATCGTCGCCCAATGAAAATCGAGATGCTACTTGAAAATTTTGTTCTGTTCAAATCTTTTCTTCAAATCAAGTTCATCAACATTTTGTTCTTAAGTCAATGTCTGGATAATTTCTCATACAAAACTAAATAATCAAAATAAGTTCTCAAAGCATTCACCGGGTTCCTTAATACAAGTCATACATAATGCAGCGGAAAATATTTTAAAATTTGAAATCAAACCGAAATATTAAAAACAAATATTGCTTACAAATCTAGTTAATTGAATTCAATTTCAAATGAATACAAGAATAAATTATTCTAGAATAATTAGACAAATACCACCTACCCCGAGACGACTTCCCCAATGAGGCATCCACTGAAACTGTGAGTCTTTTGATATACGTTAACATACTCTATGTCCCTGTGTACCTAAAAAATAAAGTGGGAGTGAGCTCGAAAGCTCAGTGGATCGATCCTACATATTACATGCATTATACAGACCCAATCCAAAATATTACAAACATTTTCAAACATTAGGTGTTCATACATTCATTTGTTTTAGTTGTAATCTAAGACCGGAAGAGGGTTGAGATACCTCTCGGTATTCCCTGTGATCCAATCAAATCTCAGAGGTTCTAATAACCATCTAAAATCAATCGACACTCACATCACAGTCTAAGAGAGTGTACTTACCCAGGCATCGTACCATCTCCCAAAGACTTCGAGTTGTTACGGTCAACTCTAGGTGGAAATACCTACGATCCGCCTTGTGGCTCGACAATCTCAAGCAGTGACATATAGGAGATGTCACCTGATCCGCCTCGGGCTCGTCAATCGCACTAGTATGTGGGTTCTTAAAACACCATCATCTTACTTTAGTTTTACAAACAATCTCAAACATATTAGACATCATACAATACACTAGAAAATATAATCCAAACTATGCTTGTAAGTCAACATGATAATGCGCATGAATAACCGATGGCATTTAAATGTATATCTTCCTATTCATGCATGTTATAATTAAGTAAATCTAAGTGCAAATCGTTATATTCAATCATGGCATGAGATGATTATGCATGAGTTTGAATAAATCATCATAGATCACACATCATCCACATAGACCAAACAATTTCAATCAATTTCCTACTAAAATTCTAATAACCTAGAACTATTCACACAATTGCTTTGAATCTTAAATCTATATAATACAGATGAGTAAGGAAGTCATTCCCACCTAATTCTGCCGATCTTCAGGGCTCCTTGCTTTCCTTCGAGCTATTTGTAGGAATCTGAAATTGAATAATCAATAAAAATTTCTAAGTTCCTAATTCATACTAAATCTTATTCAAAATATTCTTAAGCTCAAAATTTCTAAACTAATTATGAGGTTTGGATATTAGTTTCAACTAATTTTGGATTATTCCTAAATTCTAGAATTTTATACATTTTAGTCTAATTGCAATAATACTCCTGACTAAAGTTTCGAAGTAATTTCATGACTTTTCAATCTAGTAATTCTAACTAATCAAGATTATTTTCGTGATCAGCTTCATACATTAAAATTTATTACATAAGTCTTCTTCCATTTCTTATTCGCTATGAATCAAATAAATTATTCATATCATAAATAAAACAAGTACGAACAAAATAAGACTTCTATTGGTCAAATCTTTAGTCTCGTTCGTAATTGAGATTTCTAATCTTTTCCTACTAATAAAGTTTTGCTAAGATTATTGTTGAGTGTCACTTCAAATAATTTTTATTCATTTAATTTCCTAATTTAGATCCTTAACTACTTAAATAAATGATCTTAATTTAAATACTTAAATAAATAAGTAGACATCCATTAATAAATTTTATTTTTCAAATGGGTAGCTTTATCAAAACTCTATTGTTCTAATCAATTCATATCAATTATTCATATTATACTGGATTCAACACTTTATAGTGTATTGGTAAACTACACTATAATTATGTTATTAGCTAAACATACCAAATCAAAATTTTCATAATTTTCTTACCTCTCTGTTTCAATCAGTCGGCTTATCCTCAATTGAAGCACAATTGGAGTATTTGCAACTCCAACCAAAACCACGCTGTTACTCAGACTAGGAAGTCTTTCCTTTCAGTCCGCCCAAAACAAACCAGTAGCTCAAATCACCGTCCAGCCTTCTTCTTCTTCAGCTTCTTCTTTTTCGTTACAAGCACTACCAGAATTTGATCACCACTCCTCTGTTTTCCTGTCCAAACCAGAATTTCAAATTCTCCTCTTGATCCAACAGCCGCTTCCTATGTTCTTTCCTCCCCTGCTTTCTGTTCATCTTCCCGGCATTGCTTCTTCTTCATTCGGCATTTGTAGCAGCTACAACAACAGTGAAGTATCATTGCTCTGATCGCCTTCCCTACCTCTGTTCGTCTCACCAACCAAGATCATCGGCAGTGTCTTCATTCTGCAGCAGAAACAACGCTCGGGTAGCAGAAGCAACGACCATCACAATTACAGCAACAAAGCTACCATGCTCTGCTCTTCTTCCCTTCCTATGCTTGACGCACCAACCTCACCCTTACTAGGAGCTTCCCACGACCAGCAGCGTTAACGTCCAGCAGCAGGGGCTGGCAAGACCAGCAAAGCTGGTTTTTCTTCCTTCTTCTTGTTCGGCAGCTAGTGAGCAACAGCAGCAGCAAAACCATGTTGCTCTGTTTTCGTCGCAACGTACCATCTGTTCTCTACTCTTTCCTCCATCGTTTCGGCTCAGCCTAAAATTCAAATCATCACCCCCTATTTTGTTTCCGTCCAAAACAGCAGCAGCAACTGCTGCTTTTCGTCTTCATCGTCCACCTCCATCATCATGCACGAGCACACGTCGTCACAGCCTCACGAGTGTTGATTTTCACGGACCAACACCCCAAATCTGCATCAGCAGGTTTCATTTACACCAATGACAGCTGCTTCTTCATTCTTTGCTTGTTCACCGTCAAGACCCCAAACCAGCAGCTCCTCCTTCTCTCTCGTTATCTGTTTTACTTTCGGCCGAACCAGAACCAAAGAATTTTGGTTCTCTCTCTTTACGTTCTAGCTTCTTCTTTTCAATTTGTTCTTTCCTTTATCTTGCTGATCTTCTAGAAACGGAGCACCAATAGTTGTTCACGAATCCACCTAACTCTCTTCGTTCACTATTGAGAATCTCCTCCCTCACCGCCAAACCAGAGTTCTCTGGTTTGGCCGAGAGTTCCCCAATTTTTTTTCTTTTTTTTTTTTCTCACTTGATTAATTTAAAACTTTATAATAAACTCAATAATATCATTACTTGGTTCTTTTATACAATAACATTTGATATATTTATATTTATATTATATTATTTTATATTATTTTATTTTTTCCAAACTATGGCCCATGCACCAAATAATATTTTAGCTCATTTATCATCATATTATTATTTTAAATTTTTTTTCAACTTAATTCAACTAATATCGAGTCAATTTCTTATTTTATTTCATTTTATACCTACTCGTAACGTGACATGGTTACGAAGTTACGTGGTGTTACACGTTATTGCGATAAACTGCAATTGTAGCCCATTTTTGGGTTTTGATTTACATTACCGCCAAAATCCCAATCATTACCTTAGTAATCAGAGTCTTTGTGTTATTTTTATATTTTCGTCAGTATTTCTCATGTTTATTCGAATGTATATATGTTTTATATGTATTCTAAGTTTATTAACACTTATATTATATGATTATGAAGAGTTTATAGGTTTTATTCATTTATTCAAATTATTTTATATTTATTAACTCCAAAATTTTTAAATGGTTTATTAACTTTTGGGGTATTATAAGTGAAGAAGATAATGTTTTGCTTTCTTGTGATCTTTGTCATCTTTATTTGAGGATTTTGTTACTACACTTCCCACAAAGAAGAAAACAATTAATTTTGAGAAAGCCACTTCTATAATTTTAGCATATGTTGCTAGGAAGGAATCTACTGAATGGGATTCTAAAGTCGAATGAGTTGTGGTTAAGTCATGTTTCATATTAGAATCAGAGGAGGTTTAGTAAAAAGGGTAGCTCAACAGAAAGAAATTCAAGACCGAATTCAAGGTGCAAAGAAGTTGAGTGTTTCTACTACAATAAAAAAGGGACATTATGAGAGGGATTACAAGAAGGGACAAGATAATTTATAAGAAAAGCAAAAGAAAGGTAAGCAAGAAGACTTAACGAGTATGTTGACAGAATCCTTAGATATTGAAATGTTCTTGTCAGTCTCTCTAGGTAACACATTATATTTTAATGTCTAGATTCTTGATTTTAGTTGCAGCTACCATATGTGCTTGAATCGAAAATAGTTCCTCACATATACACCTTGTAATGAAGGTACAATCTTGATGGAAAAGGATGCACCATACAAGTTCGTGGGTATTAATACCATCTATATTAAATAAATAATGGGTTTGTTAGGACATTGAGTAATGTGAGATAAATTCTTGATTTAAGGATGAACTTTCTGACTAGGGGCATTAGATGGAAATGGACGCACTTTTATAGCTATAGAAGGTGCCTTGAACATAACAAAAGGGAGCCATGGTTGTGATGAAGCTGCAAAGATCTAGGAATTTCTACACACTATAGGGTCTACAATTTTTGGAGGAGATAAAGTCTTATCATCTTTAGACCCACTTAAAGTTGATTCTCAATTATAGCATATGTGGCTTGGGCATACGAGTGTGAGGGGCATGATGGAGCAATTAAAGGACATTCTTTCAGTCATGCAATTAAATTTCTGCAAGTATTTTATATTTAGTAAACAATACGAGGTATACTTTAAGGCTGGTAGATATAGAAGCATAGATGTGCTTTAATCTACACATTCAAATGTTTGGGGGCCAGTAGAGGTTAGATTTAAAGGGGTAGCTAATTATTTTTTAGTTTCATTGATGACTTTTCTAGGAAGGTTTGGGTTTACCTTCTGAAATCCAAAGATGAAACTTTTTCATAGTTTAAGGAGTGGGAAATTGAAATAGAAAACCAAACTACAAAGAAAATCAAGTATTTGTGATCAAACAATTGCAAAGAGTATAAAGATTAGGCATTCTTACAATTCTACAAGGATGAGGACGACACTCGTCATTTCATAGTTCTCAGTACTGCACAACAAAATGGAGTTATCAAACAAATGAATAAAACCTTGTTAGAATGGGTTAGGAGTATAAGCTACATACTATGCTTTCTAAAAGGTTTTGGGCAGAAGCAGTTAATATGGTTGCATATATAGTAAACAGGTTTCCATCTATAGCTTTGGAAAATAAGGTTGTTGAGGAAGTATGAATAGGTAAATAAATTGACTACTTAGACTTAAAATTTTTTGTTGTCCAACATAGAGAAGAGGGCTAAATTGGATTTAAGATTTTTGAAGTCTATTTATCTTGGTTACAAAAGAGAGGTTAAAGGCTTCAAGTTATAAGATCTAGTAAATAAGAGAAAAAATTATTAGTAGGGATGTTATCCTCGATGAGAAGTGTGTGTTGAAAGATGATAATGAGTTTAAGCGCACATCTAATAGTGGTAGTAGTAGTAAGAAACAAGTTGTTGAGGTGGAGTTAGAAAGTGTTTACATAGGAGGCTTCACCTACATTACAATAGCAAATTGACCACCAGCAGATAGAGAGTGTTGCTACTTCTAGAACCATCAAGTTATTAGCTTGATATAGAGATGAGGATGAAGCAACATTTGCTCTCATATTTAATGAAGGGGATCCTATTCCATTCAAAGATGTTATCTCATGTAAAGATACGCATAATTGGATGCAAGCTATGAAGGAGCAGATGGAATCATTGCATATGAATGGTATATGGGAATTGGTAGCATTAACTAAGGGTGAGAAGTAGGCAATATGGTGTAAATGAGTTTTTATAAGTAACCGAGCACAAAATGAGAAAGAAAGTGAAAGATTCAAGGTAAGGCTTGTAGCCAAAGGATGCTCTAAGAGGGAAAACATTGAGTATAACGAGATATTCTCTTTAGTTGTGAAGCACACTTCTATTCGAGTTTTGTTAACCATAGTAGCTAAGTATGATTTGGAGTTTGAGTAGTTAGATGTAAAGCCAACTTTCCTCCATAATGACTTAGAGGAAACTATATATATGAAGCAGCTAGAGTGGTTTAAAGAGTATGGAAAGGAAAATCATGTCTGCTGGTTGAAAAAATTTTCATAGAGTTTGAAGTAATCTCCAAAGAAGTGGTACAAGCGATTTGATTCCTTTATGCTTAGGATTGACTGCACTTAGTATTAGTATGATTGTTGTGTTTATATTTGGTCTCTTGAAGATTTCTTTATCTTATTAATACTTTATATTGATGATATGTTGATTGCTGCTAAAGAAAGTTCTAAAATGAAGGAATTAAAATTCTTGTTGAGCAAGGAGTTTTATATGAATGATCTTGGTGTTGTAAAGAGGATCCTTGGGATGGAAATTCATAGGACAATAAGGCATGCAAGGTAACTCTTGTATAGAGGATATATCTACAAAGAGTGTTAGAGAGGGTTAACATGGAGCATGCCAAATAGGTATCGAGGCCTTGAGCAATCATGTTAAGTTGTCTACACAATAGAGACCAACTCCCAAGCAATAATGGAGGAGATGTCCCATGTGTCATATGCTAGTGTTTTTGGATGCTTGATGTATGCTAGTTGCATTCATAATTATTTTGATCACGTAGATTGATAGTCTAGATTTTTGCACGAACACTTTCCGTTCACATGTTCCCAAATTGGCCAATATTAACATTTAAGCTCCAAGTTGAGGGGGAGTGATAAAATTTGTGGGGGATTCAAGAAGATATAGATTGAAATCTCAAAAGCACTAATAATCATACATAAAGTTTATTTTATCCATAATTAAAGTAGGTTTTATCTTAAATTCTTTGACAACAGGACCATACACACGCAGGAGAGGAGGAAACCCCACACTAGACACTTAAAAAATATGAGTCTAGGTGGGACTTTTTCTACAGGAAACCATGTTCAGACACTCGATTCTATCGTAAATTGAGTTGCCTAGTTTTTTATGCTAGTCATTTATGTAATTGTATATAAATAAATATAGGTATGTGATCTGCACAATAAAAAAAAGTACAAAAAAAATTCTCTTTTCAATTCTCTCTCTCTCTCTCTCTCTCATATATATATATATATATATATATATTTGGGTCCTCATATAATTGCTCTTCTTATCATGCCAATCACGTCAACATATATGAATTGCAAATTAAGCACATAGACAAAAAAAGTGTACACGTTAAATTTGATTATCTTTAAACTTTAACCTGACCAATTAATTATGTAGTTGTATAATCAATTCAACAAAAAGCAAGTTGCAAATGGACAAATAATAATCATATTTTTTTGCATATTTTAATTTAATTTAGAATCTTTGTAAAATGAACTATGTATATTTTTTGGGGACAAATTGTTTTCTTTCACTAAAATTTAAGTTTTGACACATTAATCAATTGGTGTTAAAATGTACTTCCAACGTCTATATACATATATATATATAAAAGATATACTAAAGTAAAATACACAATCATTAACATTCCGTGCTCTCTCTTTTATTCCTTCTCCTTTCATGAAAGTGGGATGTAAATCAAGATTTATCAAATACCTATGGTATGGTCTGAGGATCATAAGAATCTATTAGGATAAAACTTCAAATTTAATAACATGTAACTCTCGCTATGAAAGAAGTATTCTTAAATATGTGTTTGATGGTGAAACCAAGAAGACACTGTCATTAGGAGAAGACATTTTTATTCCTTTTGCTCCTTAATTTCCTACTACTTTTTTTTTTCCCCTTTAATTGTTTTTGTCCATTGATATTTAATATTTTATGTCCAGTTGTTTGAAACTAGCTATCACGCTTTAATTAGGAGGTATAAGATAGTAAATGAATCAATGCCAGGCATATATATATTTGAAAAAGTTGTAACTTTCTACCTTCTCAAAAAAAAAATAAAAATCCTTTTAATTTGGTGTTATAAAATTTCAGATTTGCATTTATTCGCTGATACGAAGTTTAGAAAACTGTAGAAGTTTGGCAACTTCATATGTGACTCCTTTAACACAATATGCTATTAATATAATGTTATCTCTTCCCATCCCATTGCAAATCCTGCATTAAATCATTATTGCCAGCCAAAAAAGAAAATACTGAAAAGTATTCCATAAAAATGCAAGTCTTTCTTAAACCAAATAAATAAATAAATCTTTTAAGATTAGCCTTTTGTCTTACCTGCCCAAATTAAAAAAAATCAATAAATATTACAAGCCTCCTCGAATCTTATTGAAATTTATGCATCAATCCGCTGCCACCAAGTTCTTAAAAATAAAAACTTTTTCGAACGTGGCATTGTCGTGCCTTTGACAATGCTTCATCTGCTCCATTGACTTCAAGAAATCAAGTATTCCGTGTCCTCCGCAAAACTTTTTTAAACGCCATCCTACCTCCTTTCTTCTTCCACGTCATCTACTATTCCTTTGCGACTAATAACAATGAGCATTTTCCTTCCCACTGGTTTTTGGAATTTATAACCCTTCCTGCCTGTCCCCAAGCTTCCAACAAACGGCAGGAAGAACACAAGGAACTGCCGGATCTGGACTTCGCGCCGGCGGACTTCTCCGGCAAAATTCCCCACCGGTAAATCTCAAATATCTCCTTCTTGTTCCTCTTATGCTTCTTCTTCCTCTTCTTCTTCTTCTTCTTCTTAGGCTGAGCTCAAATTAACCACTTGAGTGTGTTCCGTTGCTTTAGAACCCCCATTAAAGGGAAAGTTGCTTCTCTGTGAAGCTGATTTGGTTGGGAACTTGCTTTTTAACCATCCTGCGTCCATAGCTGTGCGGACGACTCAGTTGCAGGCGTCAAAAGCATGACGAATCGCAGGGACGGATTGCTGGCGAGAAACAGCGGACAGTCGCGCGGATCTAGAATCGCAATCGCCGTCGGGATCGGAGTTATTCTAGGATGCGTCTTCGCATTTTTGTACCCTAATGGATTCTTCTCCACCTTCGATCAGCCAATCCAAGGTCGTCGGACTGCAAAAAGCGCGTTCCAGGTGCGTTAACTTTTGTTCCTCGATTAGCGCCTTGAGTAATCCAGGTTTCCTTGTTTTCTGGGCGTTAACAATTCCGATGTGGATTTGTTATTTTTTTTACGAGACTGAAGCAATTGGTTGATTCTATTCTCGTGTCTCGTTTCATTTGTTAGAATGTAGATGTTTGCATTTGATTTCGTGGGTTTTATTTACTACAAGTTGTAGTTTTTTCAGGATTCTTGCTAATAGAGTTTGAGACTTGGATTTGATGGGAATTTTGTTGCAATTAATGAAGTTGGCTAGTGCCTGCAGTTGTTGTTGCTTATATGCTTCCTGTATTGAAATAGTAGGTTGGTGCGCCGCCTTGTGAATCAGCTGAAAGAGTTAATATGCTGAAGGCAGAATTGGTATCGATGTCAGAGAAGAACGCGGAGTTGAAGAAGCAGGTTAAGGAACTGTCTGCAAAGCTTAAGTTGGCTGAGCAGGGAGCAGATCAGGCACAAAAGCAGGTCTTAGTGTTGGGTGAGCAGCATAAAGCTGGGGCCTTTGGAACTGTCAAGGGTCTAAGAACCAATCCAACTGTTCTCCCTGATGAGTCTGTGAATCCGAGATTAGCAAAAATACTTGAGAAAGTGGCTGTTAGGAAGGAGCTTATTGTAGCGCTAGCAAATGCAAATGTGAAGGATGCGTTGGAGGTTTGGTTTGATAGCATCAAGAGGGTGGGGATACCAAATTATCTGGTTGTTGCGTTGGATGATGAGATTGAAAATTTCTGCAAATCAAAAGATGTTCCTGTGTACAAAAGAGATCCAGATGCGGGTGTTGATGCTGTTGGTAGATCTGGAACTAACCATGCCATCTCAGGGTTGAAGTTTCGAATCTTGAGAGAATTCTTGCAGCTTGGATATAGTGTTCTTCTCTCAGATGTTGATATTGTATACTTGCAGAATCCATTTGATTACATATATAGAGATTCGGATGTGGAGTCTATGACTGATGGACACAATAACATAACAGCTTATGGATATGATGATGTGTTCGATGATCCTGCAATGGGCTGGTCTCGTTATGCGCATACAATGAGGATATGGGTTTTCAACTCAGGTTTCTTTTATATAAGACCTACACTTCCTGCAATTGAGCTCTTGGACCGTGTAGCTGACAGGTTATCTCGGCAAAAGGCATGGGATCAAACTGTCTTCAATGAGGAGCTGTTTTACCCTTCACACCCTGGATATGAGGGGCTTCATGCTTCCAAGAGAACTATGGATTTCTACAATTTTATGAATAGCAAGGTTCTATTCAAGGTAGTGAGGAAGGATGCAAAACTGAGCAAGTTTAAGCCAGTAGTCGTTCATGTGAATTACCACCCTGACAAACTTTCAAGAATGAAAGCAGTTGTAGAATTTTATGTTGATGGAAAACAAGATGCACTCAACCCCTTCCCTGATGGCTCTGAATGAATGATAGAAGCTTGTTTCTGCAACAATAGCTAGCTTTTGCATTCCATCTCCTAGGATCATTAGGTATCTGCTGTACATGCTTACAGGAGCATACATCTTGGTTCAATTTTATTTCATCTTTGAGAGCAATGTGAGTTATGAATGCACCTTTAAATCTCCACCATAATTGAGCTTCTGCTTAAGTTTTCCTGTTCGCCTGGTCCCATATTTGTGGGACTTGCTTTTGTTCAACCATAGTGCATCTGCTGCTGCTTATTGTTGTGTTCTATGCGGGTTGTTTTTTTTTTTTTTTTTTTTTTTTAATCTGACTAAGATGTTTGTGCATTTTTATTATAATTAATCTTCATTCTTTCAATTTGCATTTCTGGAGACATTGTCAAAGCACTCTCTTTTTATATAAGCCTAATAACACTGATCTCATGAGAACACCCTTAAGCATTTTCCTCTTACAAGAATATAACGGGAGAGCACCTAGTCACTCGAGCGTCCTTGTGTCAAACTCACTCGTCTTGGTCACAGGACTACTACTAGTTAGAGTGACTTGCAGGGCAAAGGATTCTCATGTTTATTCAGCTAAATTGCTGTTCTTTAGCATTTGATGTAAGTTGTCTTTTGTCTAGAGTATATTATGTCTTGAGCATTTTTTATTCTTCGAGTCCCCCGGTACCTTCCCTTTACAAATTAAAGTATTTTGTAGATATATGATGAATAGGCAAAAATTGGTCAGCTAAATCTTTTCTTCTACTGACTGCCAGAGCTAGAAAAGCAAAGAACTAAGGTTGCTTTAGTTAGATGAGAATTAGTATAATTTTATGTCAGGACGATTTTAGTACGAGCCAATGTAAATTAAAACAAGTTGGTAAAAGTCACCACCGTGCAGTCATCTAATGTATGTTCAAGGCAGGCATGAGAAGCATTTGTTAGTGAAAAGGCAGTAGCATCACATTGCTTACATCCCCCTGTTCAGAAGTTCAAACGTGTTGAGTATTATTATGGTAAGGACAACAAAACTTTGAATCAAATGGAACAAGCTACCTTGCAAACACCACCCATAAAAACAAAGCCAAACAGAGTCAAACAAAGCCAAGTACATATAGGAAAACTAGTATGCTACCCTGGTCTTTCTCTGTCTTGAACACTCCAGAACAATAGCTTCTATTAGACCTACCAAGAGCGTCAAGGCAAACTTTTTATCCATTACTTCTTGAAACAGGATGCTCCTCCTATTAGCCTTCCAGAGCCCAAAGCTAAAGCTAAAGGAAGGAGGGAAGTAAATAGCCGTATTCAACTCATGAGGTCCAAATTCTGGTCTTAGATTAAATGATGTGTTTCGATGCAAATATTTAGAGGAAGGACAAGTACACATTAATCATTCTTCTGATGATGACATGCACATGCGCTCATTTTACAATAAACGAGAATTTACCATGGACCCGTCTGTGATTCTATCTGCAGCAGTGTCTAGCATCCTATACTTTGATGAAGTAATTGAACATATAAATATCAAATCTGAGAACTTCCTGATACGATCTTCAAGCTATCTATTCTTTTAAATTAACTAGTAAAGCAGTAGAAAAAGGGTTACCCTTGTACTAACATGAATTGTATATACATGTAAGTATTGCTTTGAAAAAGAAAAGGAGGGGTTAAAACTCTAATTAGTATTCTAAACACACATGAACACACGTTTTGGGTTCAATTATGACCCAGTTCAGGGTTGTCATTGGAACTCAACAGATTGTCCCTCCCTCCAACAGTATCATTATCCCTTGACCTGTCTTCTTGGCCAGAACCATCATCATGGACAGGTTGAACAGCTATGGACTTAGCTCGGTTACCTTTGAAAGCAGAAACTGCATCTGCTCCATATAGCCTCTCCAGCTCTACCTGTAAGCATGATCATTTTAATTAGAGAAAGACTTTATCATACACATCCAACACTTATAGAAAGAAACTTTGTTTCAAAAGTATTGCATAAATCAATTTCTTCCTTCAGCTGGATAGCATCCAAAGGGGGGCATATTGCAATTTTAAAGAGAATAATTAAATGCAAGCAGAACAATAATTTCCCAGTATGCAGTTACATCCCAAGTTTCAAAGCTTTAACAACTCTTTTCAAAAAATAATAGAGCAGGGCATTCATTCGATCAATTACATGCGATATGCAGTTATGCACAACTTGATGGAATTTCGCTGACTGCAAATACAAGCATAAGTAATTTTTTGATAGTACTTTGTGACTTCTTCTATTAATGCATTCATTTAAGGTCGCATTGCCCCTTTGACTAACAACTGACCACACAAAAAGAATATATATCACAGAAAAACTGAGATAAGTAATCGTTTACTATAGTAACAGCCAGCCAAAGGAGAATCAGAAATTAAGTTTTCAATAGCAAACCAGAAGGGAAGCATTTTGGGATGTCAGCTTCTCGCAATCCTCAGAAATTCTTGTTAACTCCTCTTTGAGGCTCTGATTTTCTCTGTTCAAATTCTCCACCTTGTTCTGCAGGTCTTCACATTCAGCCTAGTGAGAACAGCCAGGAAAGTCAGTAAGTCGGAAGAGCTCCACCAAGGATGTTAGATAATGAGGATACACTCTTTAAAACTTCAGACATAAAGAGTAATGCAAAAATATATCTCTTATTGTCCTTTTAATAGATACCTTCCACCTTTCTCCTACTTCCTATAGACATTAGCAGAAGGCAACTAGAGACAAAAAAGACCAGATTCACCGAAACTCCAGTATTTGCACTCAGTACTTTCATTCTGCTCCTAGTTTCCCATGAGCCTGGTAAAATATCTATTGCACTGCCTTGCTATCCTTAAATAATCCAGTTCTGCCCAGCTATCAATTACATCTCTGTGCTTAATACTTCCCTTACTTAATAGTACTCTTTATGTAGTCAATACCTTGGTCTAATCCTAGTGCTAGTTTTAAAGAGTAGAAAAGAGATTCCACAAATACGATATAGGTGCCAAAAGATCTCTAAAATACCTGGTCTTGCAATCTTGACGATGCAAAGATGATAAATCATATACCAATTGAGGAGAAAGTCATTGACTTCATGTCTTACATGATCTCAAAAGGAGCTCACCACTACTTCCTGGGACGAGTTCAGCCAATGAACCACAAACTTTTTACGGTATCAAGTACTTAGAAACTTTTGGCTATAATTAAAACCAAAACCTTGTCAATTCTGATTACTTGTATTCTAATGATCAATTTATAAAATATATTGCAATTCCCAACCACATATATTAGTCTAAAGATAACATTTCAATTAAATAAAGACGCCGGCACCCCCTTGGAGGCACTAAAAATGATCTATTCTTCTTAGCACCTTATAGTTCGTTCAAATCTATCTAGAGCTATGAGTTATCTCAACCTCTTTCACACACCCTGGTGTATTAAAAATTTCTCAAGGCCCCTTTAATCAATCAAATTCAATAAGCCATATATCTTTCTGCATTTAACACACATATTGCACGTGCGGGAACTCCTTTAGATAGGTTTAGAAACAGGAACTTCAGTTACAAGTGACACCATCCTAAATATAATCAATAGTCTAATAAAGTAGGTCAACAAAAACTTGAAATCCCCAATTCTTTCCGTGAAAGTGCCAAGGATAATTGACTAAAATCCATCCAGTACTAGCCCCCTGAATGAGTCTTGAATCAGACAAAATAGTAGAACGAATTAAACAATTACAAAATGCAGAAGATACATACCTTGCATACAAATCTTCAAGTTGGGGCAATTCAATCAATATTAATAATTATTAAAACCATCAATTAAAATGTCCATGAAATTCAAAAATCCCTGAAGCAACTAACCTAATCAAACATTAGTTCTACCCTAGAAACAGTTAGATGTATTGAATTTGTGTAGTCTGAAAGACAATACAAAGTTTATGCAATTAGAAAAAGCACTTTCTGACAACACCATATCCATTCAAGTTACAGCAGATTGTTCTGATCATGTGTTGAAACTCAAAGTGATAACAATAACCGGCCAATGAAAAGGCACAGTTTAAAGGAAGTGGAATTGAAGCAGGATTAAATGATGAAATTTTGGTAAATGGCAGAATCCATGGAAGTAAATGAATAAGCCATGACTATGAAAATTAATTAAAAACAATGTTCTACTTTTAAAGAAATAAAGAAAAGAAAAAGAAAAACAGCAGGTCCACCAGGTCAGATGCTAATACCAATATAATTAGTTTCTTGCATAGCTTCCTTAGTTCCCCTCTGTTTTATAATTTATCAGTTCATATCTCTTTCAAAACTCAAAAATGTTGCCATTTATCTTCTTTTACTGACAATGATGCAGTTATCAATCACTTCATATGGTCTCCCAGGTTTATTTAACAGCAAACACACTACATTAGATGCTATTTCCAATATAATGAATTTCTTACACAGCTTCCCTAAGTTCCCATCTGGAATTCCTGAAGGTCTCAAAACAGCTAGATTTTTCTTTGGAGTTGTGCAACCAACTATAAGAATGCTTAAATCCCAACCTATAGTTTAGGTATGAATATCATAATGCAGAGTAGTCATTTTCCATATACCTGTTTGCGTAATCTTGACCTCCTTGCCGACTCCCTATTTGATTGTTTCCTCCTTTGTCTTTTGAGCTCACGTTCATCCTATCACAGAAAAAGTTAAAAACATTTCCAATATTTCACATGGGGCTAGAAATCTTAACATTGAAGCTTGCCATATAACAGCTCAGAGTGAAATTAATTTATAATGACATACAAGTGAACTAAAACAACCCTTGATTGAACAACATAAGATGCCTAGCTATCCAGGAAAACTTTGAGAGAGTTCATACTTGAATCCAATGGTCTGGAAGAGCTCCTTCACGTCCAACAATAGCAGCTGGAGCAACTGATGCTGAGACACCAGACCCATTTGGTCTTGTTTTCAGGGGCAGAGGTCCAGCTTGAGAAGCATTCCACAAGTCCATTCCAATATTCAAATTTGCTGCAGGCTTCCCTGGCATGCCACCTGGAAGATTTGTAGCAGGATATGCCCTTACACTGGTAGATGCTTCAAGGGCCCCGCCACCATAATGGTTTGGATTGTTATTCTGTGCATTTGCTCCTAAGAGCCAAATCCTTTGAGTAAATAAACTAACATATATAATAGGCATTTACATTTTCATAAACAAGAAGCATACCATCTGCAATCATCTGATCAAAGCTCCTCTTTTTAATTGCCTCCTGAAGAATAACAAAGGTATATTGAAAAGTTAGCCAAAACATTAACGGGTTAGCAAACAGTAGGGGGGGAACAATACTTTCTTTTGTGGTTAGAGGTATCCAGCATAAAGAAACACTGGCAAAACAGTCAAAATAGCATTACTCAAGAATTGAATAATGTGGTTTTTGACATATATAATGCAAACCATTATAATCATCAATTAGGATGAATGACTAACTAAACAAACACTAGATGTTAAAAATAGAGCTAGAGGTAGACTAAAATAAGATGGATAGAGACAATTAAGAACAATATAACTTCTCATAATTTGAATTCCAAAATGGGCCTCACTAGAGGGGAGTGGAAGAAGCAGGTTCATAATTTGTGAAAAGGTGTAGCTGACTTGAGCTGAGTTGAGTTGCGGTAATATACAAAGTGAATGCAACAAGAAGATCAAAGCTTTGTTTTAGTTTGTGCAGCATGGAAAACCACTCATCGACTAAATCATAGCTCAGTTATTCAATCCAAATCCTAATATAAAAATAGCCGAATAAAAAATAAAATAAAGAAGGAAATAAAAACACATACTTGGTTAGCATTCTCGTCACTTGTGTTCACCGAATCTTCGCTTCCACTTTCATCACTGTTTGGTAGAAATTACAATTAAGAATAACAAAATGTTATCGAGGACTAGGAAAACCTGAAAATTGATAGATTAAGAAGTATTTCAGATGCTAATTTTATAAGGCTTAGGACTCAATTTGTTTACCTTTGTGAGGCTGCCTCATTTCCAGAACAAGAACCAACTTTTCCATTTTCTCCAGATTTGCCAGCTACATTATTTCCTGAACTTCCCTTAGATTTCTTGATTGAAGCACGCTCAATGTCACTTGGACCTTTTCCTTCTGCTCCTGTGGTTAGTGGTGCTATATTCTGTGGCCACAGAATTCATGTTCAAGGATTGTAACTCATGAAGAGATAGAGATATTACTTCCATTGGTAAGAAATTATCAAGTACATCCACATTGATGTAGGCATTTTTTAAAAATACTATCTAAAAGAAACAAAACAGCTAACAAAAGAAGAACCATTAAATGTTCCAAGAACACAAATGCAAGCCATTATATTTAGCATATTTAAGTAGAAAATGTGAACAAATAAACATATAAACTAATAATTAACGAACGAGAGAATACTAACTGAAGTCATGCTAGGATGGGAGTAGAACCCTCCTTGAGGATATATAGTCGTGTATGGAGGTGGGGCCCCATATGGAGGAATGAAATGCTGAAAACAAAATATTAAAGATAGAAAAAATCAGAAATCATAACATTGATTCATCATTGCAAGTTGCAACGAAACCATGAGATTATATAACACATGGGCATCTCAGTAGTTAGTTTAGTCACCTGATTTCCCCATACGTATGGGTGGGGATTTGGAGAAGCAATGGTTGAGGCAAAAAAGGTTGGACTAGCACCACCGCCATAGTACGCCTATTGAAGAAACTAACTGAGAAATAAGTAAACTATCCAGGAGTGATTATATATATATATATATATATATTGTGCAACCATTGCAACATTACAAATATATATATTGTGCAACCATTGCAACATCACAAACACATTAGAATACACAATGAGAATTTAAGCATGAACCTGGATGGATGACCAATCATGATATGTAGACGTAGTTGGTGTTTCCTGCCAGTATAAAGGCACAATGTGAGAAAATAGATGCAGCCTGAGACCAAAGAAAAATAATGCTTAAAATCGAAAAAGGGTAGCCTGATGCACGAAATTCTTGAGTCTCACCTATGTGGGGTTCCAAGAAAGGTTCAGACTACATTTGAGTCTATTGTACACAATCATTACCTAACTTGGCGAGTGGCTATTTCATTGACTAAAATCCATGACTATAAAATCACAGGCGAGCAACTCTTACAGTTGCAAGGCTCCCCTTCAAACACGCATGCACGCAACTCTACCTAAATATTGACATATGTTGGGACTGATAAATAGATGTAGAGAACTATATATGCAGATGAGTTTATATATATAGAGATGTATGCAATATAAAGTTGTATTTTTGGATTAAAACTTCACCAGAAAAGATGCCGTTGTTTTGTTTTGTTTGAGTTGACACAAGAAAATCAGCACATCACACTCACCATAACTTCACAAAAAATAAAATGGTATATAACTTCAAATGTACAAATCCTTGAAAATAAATTATGAAAATGATAACAACTTATTTTCAGCATTTACAGTTTCACACAGCAATCCAGGGGAGCTGGGACTTTTGGAAACCATTTCTATTGTATCTATGGAGGTTACTTAGATTAAAAATAGATAAAACAAGGGCTACCCTATGTTATATATATTAGAAATTTAGGACGTGTATTTGGGTCCATCCAGGTATTGACAGTTGATACCTATCCAACAAGTTACAATCTTAAGAAGTATTGCAGCACATAGATATAGAGATATTATATATTACATAAAAAAGAAAGATAAAAAGAAAGAGAAGGAGAAAGAACCTGAATTGAAGGAGTTTTCTTGGAAGACTTTACAGTTGCACCGTCATCTCTGGACCCCATTGCCTTATTGCAGGAAGACCAGTACACAATCTTAAGACTAAATCTGTTACCATGACATTTCTCATATAATACCAGTTTGTAGGGTCATATTTATAAACCGTGTCAAACAAGTTCCAAATTCACAATTATCTTACAAGTTGTCAACTCTGTGTTATATATATGTAACAACAATTATATCATAGTTACCCTCATTCAATCACTAAATTGCGACAGTAATGCGGTCACTGTCTTACTGAATCAGAAATATAATAGTTAAGACTGATATTCGGAGAAAACATGCATTGGCTAGTTTTTCGATATATATGAAAATAACGCACATTCAAAGAAGCTAATAATGGAAACAGATGAAAACATCTTAGATATTGGTAAATATAAAAGAAAAGATTTAATTTGAAAAACCTCATCACAAATCTAATTTATAGTTCTGTAACAGGAGGCATATACGCACATATTTTGTGAAGTCTGCTTAATTTGGTGAATTTAGCATTCCGAAGCTAACTAGCACCCTAGTGTGCCTTTGCACAAGTTTCCTCAATCCTAAATCAAATTGAGAGTTTGAATCCAAATACGAGAATAATCTTCTTACTCACAAATTCTACTGGAGAAAAGCATTCCCTGCCGGATAGAAATTGAGCATCTTCAACACCTCCATTCCAGCTTTCCTAGACCAAAATTCACTGAGACAAGGTCTCTTTTGTTTTTACCGACTTAGACAGTAAAAATTACGAACTTTCTAAATTCTCCAACACCGCCAAATCCGTTCTCAGTTGTAAGACTGTTGTGATAGACCTTGAAAAACCTTGTCTTCTATAATAGGGATAACAAGACGCGCTTTGATTTCAGAGTAATCATTTGTAATGTAACTAAAAATCCGAAATTTCACACCCTTCTGAGAACCATTGAAGCCGTAAACGCACACAAACGAGAAATCACTAGCATTCAAAAGAAAAACACCTCCGTGATAGAATCGAAAGAGACCTCATACCATTAGATTCACAGAATGAAAGTTAACCAACACTAATAAAAGATTTTTTTTTTTAAAAAAAAAAAAAAAACAGAGAGAGAAAGCGAGAGAGAGAGAGAGGGAGGGAGAGAAATTCAGAAAAATAATAACAAACCTCGGGTTATTAAGTCGAAGGCGAAGAAGGTGAGGTGGAGTTCCAGCTCGGATGGAAAGAAAGAAAGAAAAACAAAAAGATAGGCAGAAAAGAGAGGGGTGGGTTGTTAGTTACACGACGACAGAAAAACGAACGCTCCGCTGTACAGAAGAAGCTGTCTTTATAATCTTTTACCTGTAGGCGCAGAGCAACTTTGGTACTTTCGATCTAAATAGCTTTCCTTCGTTCGTCCCAAACTCTAAAATCTCGCTCGCCTCACTGGCCTTCGTTGCAGCTACGTGTCTGCTCTTCTCCACGTTACATCCTCTGTGGCTTTGCCAACTTGCCTCTTTAAGACTCCACCCAAATCAGAGTCCCACGGAGGGTTAGGGTTTCCGACATGACACGTCGATGACAGTGCGAGTACACGTTTTTCTTTTCCATTGTGAAAGCCTCTGGACCCCACATCTTATGTCTTAACTAAAGGGATAACGTAAAACACCAACGTGCCGTACCAGTCCCTTACTTCCTATTTTTCTTTCTGTAAACACTGTAAACAGTGAACGGTGCCGCTGCTGCTTCTTGAAAAAAAAAAAAAAAAACACATGCACAACATTCGCGAGGCCAAGGGCAATCCGCTCGTACGGCTGCCACCACAGAATCTCTTCTCTACGTTAGTAAGCATTAAAAATAATAATAAATTAAAATACCAAAAATTGAATTACGTTTGAATACTAAGTTTAATTGAGGGTGATTATTATTATTATTATTAATTTATAATAATTTTCGTGGGTTATCGTCACTGTCTCCCTCGTCTTCAATTCTTCCTTCTTCCTCTGCATCACACACTCACATCATCAATAACGTTCCAATACTTAAATAGCAATAAAACACCACCAAGAATAGCCAAAGTAAAAGAGAATTTGCGACTGAACTGCTCTTCCGCCGCTTATTATTTTGTATTATGAACTTTGGACGACAGTTTTATTACTCTTTACAACCTTTTGGATAGAGATGTATGAAATTACTAAAAAGGACAAAGAATCTACCCAATTCTTGTTCCAAGTCTCAAGAGAATGTAAAGATTGGCCGCCTTCCAAGATTTCTCACCGCCTCCAATTCGTCCATTGGGGCCATGTTGAACTTAAAGAAACGCCGACTCCGGTCGGTCACATGAATAGACATTTGCAGCATAAGAAGTTGGGGGATCTCTTCCTTCTTGGTCGGCTTACCGGATCCTCTCCAGAGTCGTCAATGAGGTGACGGGTGCCTGGGGAATCTACTTGCACAGACATGACGCCTTTATGACCTGCCATGTTTGTCGGCGGAGATGTGACCAGCTGCTCAGCTTGCGTAAGAAGGTAGTTGGACAGAAAAGTGACGATCTCTGAGAACTCGGGACGATTCTCTGGTTTCTGGTCCCAACAGGACTTCAAGAACGGAATGAGTTCCTCTCGAATATTATCCAAGCTGGGCCTTAATTGCTGACATCAAAATTGACAAACTAGTTTCAGTAAAGCGTCAAGCTTTTGCTTAATCAAAGTGTACGCATGTGACTGAGTGTGAGAGACCTACACTATTAGATACAGCGAATGCTGCCTGCAAGCTGCCCATCCCCTTGAATGGCGTACAATTTGTCAGTAACTCCCAGAAGACAATTGCAAAGCTGTAGACGTCCACCTTACGATCGTAGAACTTCTTCCCTCCGCGTTGAAGTGGAGTTTTGCTGCATAACTGATTAAAATGGGACAAGCTTGAGGCATTCTGTGCTTTCTCACAGCATATCTGTCTGCTCTGACTTAGGGAAAGCGGCAGAATAGGTTTTTTTTTTTTATTTATTTTTTATTTTTAAAAAAAAAAGAGAATACCTCAGGTGCCATCCATCGGTATGTACCAACCTCAGCAGACATCATTTCGTCAAGTGTTTCCTCTCGAGCCAGCCCAAAATCAGCAAGTTTAATCAGCTTCCGGTCCTCTGAGAGCAGCAAATTGCCTATGGTGTCCTCACAAAGTATTAACAGCCACACAGGTACGTGTTACTCAACTTGTTACATCAAAAAATCATATCAGCCAAACCATACTGAAATAAAGGCCGTAATTACATTACTCCCAAATGCTACAATCTGTGAATAAATAAGTTATAAATAACTAACCAGGTTTCAGATCTCGATGAATGATACCATTGGCATGCAAAAACCCCATGACTTGAGCAATATCTATGGCAAATTTTAGAGTGGTTTCAAGATCCAGAGAAGCAGGGCGCGTGTCCCGGAGGTACGTTTTAAGAGAGCCACCCCTCATAAGCTCAGTGACTATCATGTTTTGTTCGACCGATGCACCAACAAGCTGTTTCAAAAGAACAACGTATCTCAGCAAGAAAGAGAACGAACATAACAATCATTGCCGTGCCCACATAACGACTGTAGTTTCAATAACGAACAGAACAGAAACATAAGCAAAAGAAAATTGAAAAAAAAAAAAAAGAAAAGAAAAAAAGATCACGAGGGACATCTTGTTGCTAGTAGAAGCCATAAGGACAAGTTTGATAAAAAAGAAAACACTTGTAAAATCAGAAGAAAATATTGACAATGAATAAGGCTATTCTTCCCATAGGTGCCATGCATATTCATAGTAAATACAACATAAAATATAAACACTATTTCCTTGCCATACAACAAAACATGATTGTGCTTCTTATAATGTTTAAAAAAAAAAAAATCAAGTCACCCGTGCATAACATAAACTATGTCTTTGAAGACATGACATAGAGATTGACAAGTGGATGAAATCAAAACTACACTTCAAAGACCTATAATGGAAAAGTAAAGATTTTTTTGAAAAAAAAAAAAAGAGCACTGACATTAAGTAAATACTGCAAATTCAGTATAGATGTAGTACAGAGTCCACAGCCGTTTATCAGGAAAGAGAAAAAAAAAAGGAAGTTACTGCAAGAAGATGATTCTAATGGAATCAAATGCAGTAGCCCTTTTTTTGTTGCATTTGTATGATGTGATCAATTAATATTGTTCCCACTATTATCTTTTACATATACTCAACTTTTATAAACAATGTGACCTGTATAGAATTAGTGATAACTGTTTGAAACATAAAAATGACACCTCCTTTACCAGAATAAGCGATCAGGCCAATGACTTAAAATTAAGAGGCAAAAATATCAAATAGCCATCCTTTCAATGGCAAAATGTTAAAAGAGTTTTCAATTAAGAAGGGAGCAATCCTTTAAAACAAAATAGAGCAAGGAAGCTTTAGGGGGTTGAGTTGTAAGACAATAAGGTCATGTTTGTTACATAAGATAAGAATAAGATAGGACAAAAAATCACTTTAATCCAGTGTTTGGAGCTACATAGGATAGAACAAAAAATTATCCGGACCCACTTACTTATTCTATGTTGGTGGGATAACTCAGACCCACCATTTTTGTGGGATTGAGTTATCCTACCCAAAATAAAATAAAAATAAAAAAATAAATCTTTTTTGACTTTTATTTTTTTTTTAAAATATTTTTATCTCATCCTATTTTATTCCAGCAAAATAATCCTATGTCATCTTGTACACTAAACGGGCCCTAATAACATGATAATGTTCATGGAGTCGTTAGCAATTAGGGAATATAACACAGGTACATACAAACAAAAGGGTGTATGTAACGCACTAGGTTCCTTCCATTACAAAATTTGGGAGGTTTAGTAATATCCATAGCCTTATCTCCTTGGCAGAGGGGCTATTTCCAGATTTGAACCAATGTCCTGCTGATCACAATGAACAACCTCAACCATTTCTATACTATGTCCTCCATACTGATGTAAAAAACCAAATCAACTATCTAATGAATAGAGAGAACTAAAGTAGTTAAACGATGTTGACCCATTAAACAGGTCATCTCTAAAGTGGTGAACATGAATACTAGAATAGATTTTGATGCATGCCCTAATAGATCGAGATGCCTACATGTATATTGGTAATTAATAATGAGGAGGTCCTACATGATGTGATGTACAGTATAGTGTACCCATTTCTCCTTTAACACTCGTCTTTGATGAAAAAAGACATAAACAATTAGACTAAGCAACAAATGATTCATAAGGAAATGGGAAAGTAGATGCAATAGGTCTCAACATCAACAGGATAAAACGGATTAGCACAAAAGATTAAATAGAAGGGAAATAAGTAAAATAAACCTCTGTCCAAATGCAAGTAATTAACACAAATGAAAAGGAGAATGAGTGGGATGAGTTAGAAATTGATTCAAAGCTTTGTAACAATTTTAAGTGTTTTCCAAGCATATAAAAACTGTCTTAGATGACAAAAACTGACAGAAGCGTGTTGTTTTAATATAGAGTAGGCAAAAATGACATATCATTCTGTACTTAATATGTATCATCAAATATTAAGGTAAACAGCGAATAAAGCATCTACTTGCTATGTTGTTTTTTAGGCAAACATAGCAAGCATCTAAATAAAATCCAAAGGCTTTGATTATATGATAAAAACTACAATCCCGTTTAATGTTAAAGAAAAGTGCAATGTAAAAAAATTTTGACATTATCAAGACATAACTCATTGCCATTATACTGTGAAACAAGAGACGTATTGCTTGCATAGCAGTGATAAAAAGGAATAATATAATTTCCAAGTTTTTTTAACTTTCTGAAGGAAATCATTTCCAAACAATTATATATATACCTCAAATTAAGATAGTGATACAAAGATTAACTAAAACTACTCTTTCAATAGTGCGCTAAGCATCTATATAGAGCAGGACACAAGGCTTTATGTCCAATGATGGATGATATGTAAATGGCAAGGAACAGGCTTGCTCGCTTACAAATTGTGATGATGAAATACAATCCAAAGGAGATTTGAAAAATTTTACATTGGCTTTTTGATAACAAGTAACAAGTAATGTTGCGCAGTTGATTTAGGGTGTCCATAAACAGGCGTGGTTGCCTCAATCAGCACCCTTGCGAGCTAGAAGTTGAAGATTGTGATATAAATTTATAATACAACGCAGTGCAATTACTTCAAACGAAAGAATCAATGTAATCCACATGATGAAAGTAGTAGATCGTGAACATAAATTCCTTTTAAATCATTTTATCTTCGTTAATCATAACTTTTTTTTTGTTCAAATATTAGGGAAGAATTTGGCTAACAATGTACGAGGACATGCTAATTTACGAGTGTGTGTGTGTGTGTGCATTGGAAAGGCAGGAAGCACAAGTTTCTACTTAATTAAACAAACAGAGTCACCTTCACAATATTGTCATGATTCAATCGAGACAGCATTGTAACCTCCCTCTCAAATCTCTCTCTGTAATCTGGAATAGAACTTGACGATTGATCTGATTCTATCACTTTGATAGCAACAGGCATGTTTTTGTACCTTCAATGAAATAATAATTGGTGACAATCATTACATAACAAATATATATGACCACATGAAAGCAAAGTAAGGACATTATTACCGGAATTAAAATTTATTTTAAGCTCATATCAGAACAACAACAACACTCGTGTTGCTTCAATAATATATATATATATATATTTTATCATTAGTAGTTCTTATTCGACTCAAAAAAAAAAAAAAAAAAAAAAAAAAAAAAAAACTTTCACGCAATTAAAAGGAGAAATTTCAGCAACATCATGTACCATGACACTACATGCAAATAATAATAATAATAAAAAATTTAATTTTATTATTATTATTATGATTATTACAAATCTGGACCATTAACTTAAGTTTGGATGGAACGGGGTGAAATACAATACTACAGAACTTCGGTGATCCAGCATCCGAAACATAACACAGAATAATCTGGTCATCGCCTACGTTAACCATAACTTTTAGCAAACGCAATGAAACGGAGATCCACTAGCTTTCATGGAAATTATCACGAGTTAAATTGCAAGAGGCGATTTTTTGCTAAATGCCAAGGAGACGAAGAAATCAAAACGAACTCAAGTTTTAACCAACAATCAAGAAAATAACCGCTCAAACCCATTTAAGACAACCGACGTTAAAAAAAAAAACGACCGAGAGAATTCAAATGAACGAAAACGTCATGAAAAGCAAAACGAACGCATCATTTCTTTCGAAGTGGGAAGCGATTAACTGTTTAAAAGTAAATAAATAAATAACAACACACACAGACACGCCAAGACGAAAATCCGAACGACCTGATAGAGAAAAGAAAACTCACCACCCTTCATAGACGGTAGAGCTATTTCTTTCGCTGAGTCGAGGGCCGATGATCAATTCGTTTAGATCAATTAGCAAGTTCGGGTCGATCTCAATCGCGATGCTTTCTTCAAGGAGCTCATCACTTCCAGCAGTTGTATTATTTTTTCCAGTGCTATTATCAGTAGCATAAGCTCGAGAGATTTTCGAAGGTTCTCTCACAGAACAGGCATTGTCCGCCATTACGAACCCGCTTTTGCATTTACGCAGGGAGCAAAATGAGAGACGAAATATCCCAAAGCGAGAATGAACAGTAGATATTTATATATCATTCGAACTTGTGCGCGAGCCAGGGAGAGTTGACTCGTTTGAGAGGGAAAAAAAAATGAAATAGAAGGAAAGAATCTGGGAATTTTGATGGTTCAATTGGGCAGTTCGGATCGGCGAGGATGTGGACACCGGCTGCTTCTGGCATGTCATCTATATATGGAAAGCGCTCTCCTTGCATTTTGCCCCGGTATCATCAAGGAATAATTACATAAATACCACTGCCCTCCTTAAATTTCTGGCAATTAATTTGATATCAACCAAACAAAATGGTATCAACAAAAACAAATAACATAAACCCAAGAAAATATATATTTGTATATAACCTAATTACCAAACTTATATTAAATCACTCCTAGCTTGTTGATTTTTATTAGTAAATTAAAATTATATATTGTCGAGTAACAAACGCAATATCACATTTTTTCTTTTTCCTAATTAATCGACAACAACAATATCCGATAAAAAATAGCTTTGATTTAGACTCTAGTCTAAAATAGCTTGGTTTAAGTTCTTTCGTTCGTCTTAATTAACGATTTATATATATTAAGTGACTCTAAGACGATCTTATAAACTTAGATACGAAATTACGTCAACTCAGTTTATTTTAAATTCCTTGATATACTTTGAAATTAATTGTTATTTGTGTTCATCTTACTTTATATTTATTTGAGGGATGTACATATTTCTGAATCATTAAACTATATAGAGCTATGTTGTGCCAGTTTTATCTGTTAGTAGACTTTTTTATGTGGTCTATGTGTGTTTTATCACTTTAATGGTTAAATATTTTTTTATTGATTATCGTAAGTATAATTTAAATAAACTAAAATATTGAATGGTTATTATAAGTTAAAGCTAACAATATTTTTTAATAAATTTTAATATTAATTTAATTGAATGATAAAAAGTTATAATTTTTAAATAAGAATTTAACTATATATGTATATCAAATGTATGCATGATAACATTTAAACTTACTAATAACTTTTTTTTTTTTTAATCTTCACAATGCAAGTAAACAGGACAATATGAAATTGGAGAAGTATGAAATAATAATAATAATAATAATAATAATAATAATAATAATAATAATAATAAGAAGAAGAAGAAGAAGAAGAAGAAGAAGAAGAAGAAGAAGAGTTGGATTGTCATCATAGAAAGGATAAGAAGAAAGAAAAGGAACTAGTAGTTAAACAGAAATACCAAACGGGCCTGTAGAAGCTTGTCCTCGAAGCAAAGAAATTAAGTCGATCTAAAACTCCAAATCCATTGGAGATTGGATTTGCGCTTGTTATAGAATATTTCATTAACCAAGAAAAAAAAAAAAGCTATTATTAATGGCAAATCTCAGCGTCAAGATACTTCTAAAACCATCTTAACACCAACAAATTTCTAGAATGGCCATCTCAACACCAACAAAATTTTACAATCTCTTTATCCCTCCCTCTCTCTATCTCTTTAAAAAAGAAAAAAAAAATTATTTGGGGAGAATAACTACACCATTTCGACATCAAGAAATGTCTGAAATAGCCTTCCCCATAAAAAGAAGTTAAATTCGTTTTTGCTGAAACAATTTGGTGCCTGTTAGAGCGTTGCTTCTGGAAGTCGAGCATGAAATAGAAAAGCTCCATCGTGTTTTTGGTTTGTAATATATGATTAATAATATTATATGTCATTCATTATTCTCTTTAGTTTTTAGTTTCTCAGTTGTAAACCCATGTGCAATATGACTTGATTACAATTGCTAATAATTAATAATTTACTTTATCAACAAAATAATTATTAGTTTATTATAATATCTATGGTAAATAATTTAATTTAATTTGTAATAGATTTATTTTTAGTTACAAATATTGGCTAAATTCAACCGCACATATCTGAATCATCTAGTTTTAAATTAGTAGGTTTTCATTTTTTTTTCTTCTAAAAGTGCAAATAGAACCATGGTCCTTAATATATTCATGCACACTTTTATATTTTTACTCTTATGTTCGCCTTTTTGGTCCTAATTATGGGTTTCTCAACTTATTTTAACCCTGTTGCCGGCAACTTCTTAGTGCCAATAACTCTCTCTCTCTCTCTCTCTCTCTCTCTCTCTCTCTCTCTATATATATATATATATATATATATATATATATATATAGTGTTTATTTGGTTATAATTTTAATATCAACCAATAAATAAGGGCGACGATTAGTTTTGGTCGGTCATAACGAGTTAACCTATTTATTAAGTGTTTCATGACATGTCAACCTGAGCACGATCGGTTTATTAATCGAGTCATGCAAACCCGAACATATATGTTTAATAAACAAGTGACCTGTCTATGTCACATTTAATAGCTTCTTCAGTAATAAATTAACTAAAAAACCCTAAGATTTTAAAAGTTAGATTAAGTTATCATAAAACTAAATTGTTAGGAATCATGTGTAATTGTTGATTGACATTTTTGGTGCTAAAAATTGCATTAACCATTTTTTGGAAACAAATCATCGCCTATAGAGAGATTGCTTTACTGTCTGTCAATCATTTTTGAAAACCAGATTTTATTAACTTTGCCTTACGAATATTGTTTGCAACTCTGGAAACATTTTTATACCCATTAGAACAGATTTTTCTTTACATGAAAAGTTTCTTAAAAAAGATTGTAATAGGTTTTCCTCTCTAAGAAAAGTTTCTAAAAAGCCACAACACAGCAGCTAAGAAATCTCTCTTAAAGTTAGAATCTTTGTTTTATATAGAAAACATTCTTCAAAAGGTATCTTCCTTGAAAAACCTTTTGCAAATCTTTTGAATGCCTTAGAAATTTACAGGGCAATTCATCGTATTCAAAAAGTTGCAAATGATTTTCGACATTCTTAGAAAGAAGCAAATTTCTGGAAACCTGTCATCCCGTTGACTGTGCGAATAGTATTGAGACAGTGCATCACACAACCTACCCAAAAATCACCCAAAATTCTCATTTACCATGTAAAGCCTGTAGTTTGCTGAGGTGTTCAAAGCTTTTGATCATCACTCCATGCTACAAAGAAATTAGAGTTTATACATACATATTCCATTATATTGAGTGTTTGACGCTGTAATACATTTGATCTAATTTTCGTTAAGTGATCGTGAGATTGGGAAGTAGTTGTACTCTCTACACTTGTGTTCAAAAAGACAGTAGTGTCTGTCAGTTGTAGTTGACTGGGTGTCTACAGAGCTTGACAGTACTTTGCTCAACAAGAATTCATTCGTGTGATTCCTATTTGGAGTATATTGTTGTAAGTGTGGAACTTACTAAAAAGTGGTGTACTTTACAAATTATAGTGGAATCTCTTGATCTGGGCAAAGGCTTGCAGACGTAGGCTTAAAGGCTGAATTGCATAACCAATTGTTGTTTGTATTTCTCTTTTTGCACAATCTGTTTCTGTCATTGTACTTCAATTTTTTTTGATAAGTATCTTGATGACAGTGACTTAAGAACTTTCAATTGTTATCAGAGTAGGTCAGCTTTCTTTTGCTATAGCTTTTAACTTGGTAGGTGAGATCTGTTATAGAAATGAGTCATTTAGTACCAGTTCGACACCATTCCAAAGAAGGAGGATCTATCACTTGACCTCCTCTCCTCGAAGAAGGCAACTATACTTACTGGAAGATGAAAATGCGAATCTTTATTCAATCTTCATATGAATATGCCTGGAGGACTATTGAAGATGGTCGGACAAAACCAATGTCAAAAAATAGTTCTTGCGCAAAATCTAAATCTGATTGGTTTGAGGAAGAAAGAAGACTTTTTTCTTGCAAACTCTCAAGCTTTCAACACCATCTTCAATGTTGTTAACATAAAGCAGTTCAAACTAATCTCAACGTGTGAAACTATTAAAGATGCATGGGAAACACTTCAAACTATGCATGAAGAAACCAATGTTGTGCGTATTTCTAAACTTTAACTGTTAATATCTTAAATGGAATTTTTAAAGATGGAGGAACATGAAAATATTTCAAGCTTCAATGGCAAGTTGTGTGACATTGTAAATCAAGTGTTCCAACTAGGAAAGAAATACTCATATGAGAAATTAGTAAGAAAGGCCCTAAGATCTCTACCTCCGAGATTTGCTGCAAAAGTCACAACTATAGAAGAGGCTAAAGATCTAATCAAAATGAGATTTGATGAGCTCATGGGTTCTCTGCAGACTTATGACATGAGCTTCACAAATTAGAAATCGAAAAAGAATATTGCCTTTCAAGCTAAAACTAGTGTGAATGACAAAGAGGATGAGATTGCAATGATCACCAAAATTTTTTTTAGATTTCTAAAGAAATATGGAAAGCAAAATTCTTCACCAAGACATAGGTTTGAAAATAAAAAGTTTGAAAAGGAGTCCTTTAAATCTGACAGTCAGCTCAAGAATATAAAATATCATGAGTGTCGGGGGTTGAGACACATTCAGGCAGAATGGCAAACACACTCAATAAGAAATTCATGAATGTCACATGCAGTGATGATTATGAGAATAGCTAAGATGAAGATAAAGGAATTGCAAACAACTTCGTTGCTTTCACTGCTCTTGTTAGATATGAAAATTTTGCAATTTCAGTTGCTTACGAATCATAAAGTGAAGATGATGAGGTAAGTTTAGATGATTTCAGAAAAACCAATGAACTCATGTATGAAAAAATGGCTATAGGTTGGTTCGCAGGACAAGGAATTGGAAGAACAGATTTTTAAGCTGAAAGGGACTATCGAGGAAAAGGAAAGAAGGATATATGAACTAACCACCAAACTAGATGTTGCAAAATAGATGCTTCAATGCCTCAATACTGGAAAGGCAAAGCTAAAAGAGATACTTGACATGGGGCAAAGCTCTTGTGATCAAAGAGGTCTTGGCTGTAAAATTGAATCTAAAAATAAAAACCAGTCAAGAACGAGATTCAGTATAAAAACAAGGGAAAAAACCTCCTACTCAAACACAAGAAAGACAACCAGAATTCATATCTATTACTACTATAATAAGAAGGGTCACAAGTGGAAGCAATGTCATAGCCTGCAGAGGAATGTTCTTTAGAATAACGGAAAGAAGATAACCAATCCTATATAAAAATGGGCGCCCAAAAGACAGAATAGAGCATTTTTGCTCACGCTGCATTATCTGCATATTCTGATGAGACATGGTACCTAGACAGTGGGTGCTCCAAACATATGATACCTAGCAAATGTTTTCTGACTTCTTTTTGTGTAGGAGAAGATGGGCATGTTACATTTGGTGATGGGGGAAAAGGGAAGGTCATCGACAAAGGAACGTTGAGTATTGCTGGCCTACCCAAACTGAAAGATGTCTTGTATGTGGAAGGTCTAAAAGCTAACTTGATTAGCATTAGTCAACTATGTGATGAAGATCTATTTGTAAACTTCATGAAGGATGGATGTAGTATAGTGGACAGCTCATGAAAATCAATCATGAAGGGAACACGAACTACAGACAATTGTTATCAGGTTGAAAAATGCATCATGACTTTTTTGAAACAGTGTCACAACACTGTCCTCAACCCTCTGGAAATTTGGCATAAAAAACTCGGCCACGTAAACTTCAATACTCTAAAGAATATCAGTAATATTGGAGCAGATCATGGTTTACCAAAACTTAACTCTGAGCATGTTGCTATTTGTGGACCTTGTTAATTGGGCAAATAGAAGAGAACAAAACATCCCCCCTGTTCAGTTTACCACTACAATCAGAATTCTTGAAGCATTGGACGCAAACGGTATGTGTACGTCTGCGTAGATGATTTCTCTCAATTTACATTGGTAAACTTCCTCAGAGAAAAATCAAAGGCCTTGAAAATTTTCAAAAATCTATGTAAGAAGTTGCAGAATAAAAAAGGGATCAACATACAAAAGGTAAGAAGTGATCATGCAAGAGAATTCAAAAATCATAACATTACCAACTTTTGTAATGAACTCGGTATAAGCCATGAGTTCTCTGCACCAAACACTCCACAGGAAAATGGTATAGTTGAGAGGAAAAACCATGATCTTCAGGAAATGGCAAGGGCAATACTCCGAGCTGCAAGCCTACCAGCTAAGTTTTGGGCTAAAGCTGTCAACACTGCAGCTTACACTACCAACATAGTATACCTTCGACCAAGATCAACACAAAAACCATATGAACTGTGGAAAGGAAGAAAACCTAATGTAAGTTATTTTTACATTTTTGGAAGCATCTGTTATATTTTGAATAATAGGAATTAGCTGAGAAAATTCGATGCAAAAAGTGATGAAGGGATTTTCTTGAGATATGCCACAAATAGTAGAGCATATCAAGTACACAATAATCAAACCCAATGTGTGATTGAGTCTATTAATGTCACTGTTCATGACTATGAGAAGGAAGAAAAAGTAAAAAAAAAAAAATGAAAAGCAAATTGCACAAGGTAGTAAAACAGAGGATTGCAAAGACAACCCAGAAAATCTAAAAGTGGAACATTTCAAAGAACCTTCTTCTAGGGTTCAACTAAACTATCCTTCTAATTTGATAATTGGTGACCTGAACCAAGGAAGACAACCCAGAAACATACCATATATAAATTATAGAGAAATGGTGAGATTCTCATGCTTTACTTTGATGAATGAACCTAAAAATGTCAAAGAAGCTCTCTTTGATGAAAATCGGATAGCTGCTATGCAAGAAGAGCTAGAACAATTCAAGAAAAGTCAAGTGTGAGAATTAGTTCCCAGACCATCTAAAGTAAATGTAATTGGGACGAAGTGGATATTCAAAAACAAAACTGATGAGCACGGGAACATCACAAGAAATAAGGCTTATTTAGTTACACAAGCGTACACCCAAATTGAGGGAATTGACTTTGATGAAACATTTGCTCCGGTAGCTCGACTAGAATCTATCCAAATTCTCTTGGTTGTTCAAGCTTCATTAGATGGATGTAAAGAGTGCATTTCTTAATGGTTATCTAAATGAAGAAGTCTTCATAGAACAACCAAAGGGATTTGAAGATAGCAAACTTCCACATCATGTGTATCGACTTAAAAAGGCACTCTATGGTCTAAAACAAGCACTTTGTGCATGGTATGAACAACTTACAAACTTTCTCGTCAACAAAGGATACACTAGAGGTATAGTGGACAAAACACTCTTCTTAAAATCCTTTAATGAACATTTAGTCATTCAATATACGTTGATGATATTGTTTTTGGATCCACTTCACTTGAACTTTCTGATGAGTTTGCTAACTTAACGAAGGAGGAATTTGAAGTGAGCATGGTTGGGGAATTAACTTATTTCCTTGGATTGCAAATTAAACAAAACACCAAAGTTACGTTTGTTTCACAAACCAAATATGCTCATAATATTGTTAAAAAATTTGGATTAAGAAGTGCTAAGCATATGAGAAGCCCCATGAGTACAAGCACGATGGTAAAAAAAACATTTATGGCAAAGATGTTGACCAAAGCTTATATCAAAGTATTGATAGGTAGTCTTCTATACCTAACTGCTAGTTGGCTAAACCTTAGTTTTACTGTGGGTCTGTGTGCTAGACACCAAGCTGCTCCTCAAAAATCTCCTTTAGCAACAGTCAAAAGGATCATTAGATATATTGGTGGAACCATAGAATATGGAATATGGATGTCTAAGTATAGCAACTTTGACCTTGTAAGATTTAGTAATGCTGACTTGGCAAGAAATATTGAGGATAGGAAAAGTATTATAGGCGGGCATTTCTATGTAGGAAACAACTTAGTTGCATGGATAAGGAAAAAACAAAATAGTATTTCCCTATCAACTGTTGAAGTTGAGTATATAACAGTTGGTAGTTGTCGCATGCAACTTCTTTGGATGAAACAAATGCTCCCAGATTATGGCACAAACTAGGACAATATGATCTTATACTGTGATATTAAAAATGCCATTGACATCTCCAAAAATCTCATACAACACTCTAGAATGAAACATATTGACATTAGGCACCATTTTATTCGAGAATTGTTATTCTAAAGCATGTGATAACTGAAAACTAGTTAGCAGACATCTTCACAAAACCTCTTGACCTTATTCAATTTGAGAAACTGCGTGCTACGTTGGGCATATGCATTAAGTAGTTCACTCTTAACTTAATACACACACACACACACACACACACACACACACACACACACACACACACACACACATATATATATATATATATATATATGTATATATGCAATTATTTTTTTAAATTCAGTTTTTATCTTTTTTTAATTTTCTCCTTTTTTTGTTATTTATTGTTTTGGGTATGCACGATTTGGTTGGCAGCATTCCACCTTTTGTTCTTTAAGATGATTCACTGGTTAGTGGGTTTCCATTAATATCCACGTCTAGGGCTTCCAAAATCTCACTGTTGTTTAAACTAACAACTCCCTGCTCTTCACACGATCACTCACAGGTTGGTTCATCCCTGTTCTTAGTCGATCCACTACCCTCTTAAGGCACCATGGTATCTTCATGGATCAAGACATGCAGAGAATCAGTACCTCTAATACGATTCTCTGATGAATTCAGCCCTAAGCCATAACGTTTCAAAATCAAGGCTAGAAAGTTCGTTTGTCCTGTCGTAGTACACATCGATTTCGATTCCTAAGGAGATGATATTCCGATCACCAACAATTGGCACAAATGTTTCAACTACATCAAGGTTCATCAAAATGTCCTTCTAGTAGAACATAATTAGGTTTGGATTCTCCTAATCCCTCTATTTTTACACAACGCTAAGATATTGATACCTTGGACCCACATAACGATGCCCTTGTTTCTTAGTAGATGGTTTCTTGTCCTTCCAAGTCGTTCGTAGAAAAACCTAATCCACTAGTTAGTGGTCCTACCTCCAAGCCATATGTTCCTCATACTACCATGAAAACACGTGTCACGACCCAGGGCCCTTGAACCTCCACCACGTTCTTCACTAGATTCTATCTTAGAAAAGGGGCCTACTAGACCCATGACCACTGGTGAGATAGTGCATGCTCCACCTCCTCCTTCTAGTCCTAAAACCACTCGTGTTTATTTTGAAACTTCTCCTCCTGAGCCACCATCCTCAACTGCTCCCCAATTAACCAAAACTCACAAAATTAGGGCATTTGATGCCAAAAGTTATTTGTTTTTTTGATTTATCTAAAAAATCCTTGTGGTCTCAAATTTGCATCAAGTCCTTTTTAGTTGAACGAATCATCAATCAGATTGATTTTGCCAAAGCTGGCTTGGTCTCCCTGTTAGAGGGACAAAATTTGTAAAATCAGTCTCTTGTAACTTATTTTACTCAGCTACCTTGGTCCAAGAATTCTTTGCCAATCTCTCCTCTTCGGACCCTCAGTCTACTTGGCATCATGTGAACTATGTCCACGGACAAGTCATCTCCTTCTCTCCTTCAAACCTCATTAACCATCTTGGTCTGCCCTCTATCGACTGTTATCCACTACATCCTTTCGACATTGATGTGGACATGGATGAAGTGGCTAGAGTTCTCACAAGTGACCAAGTAGGACTTGGTTTGGTATAGAAGGCCTTAAGGCTTCTCTTCTCATAGTCAAACGTTCCCTACTATTTCGATTATCCTTACATGTTTGGATGCCTGCTGCCCACAACTCCACCGTGTATCATGATTGTGCCATTCTACTCTATGCAATCAGCATTGGTCACCCCATCAATATTGGTTAGGTCATGTTTGAATCAATTGTCAAGATCACTGACTTTGTCTCTAGCTACAACAAATTGCTGCTTCCTTGCATGATCATATCATACCTCATCAACAAGTATAAAGTCCAAATTCTGACACCTGAGCGGATACTAGTTCAAGGGGAGATTCGAATACTTATGAAACTGCTGGACTTTCATCAGGTCAACATTGAGGGGGAGTGGACTCCAATTCTGCAGAACAGAACTTCGGTTGACACTCCAGCTGAATTCTTGAACTACTAGAGTTATGTTGGTTATCTGAAGGCTCGACTGGCCTCATCACTGCCGAGTAGCTACACATTCAATCTATTTTGCATAAGTTCACTATTGACGCCTGCCCTTGACATTGTGTGTTCAAAAAGGGGGAGATAGCTTATACATAGCTATAAGATTAGTTAGGTCTTTAAGATAGTTAGGACAGTGGTTAGGATTTAAGTTTAAGTTTTTGTTTCAGTGTGGATTCATTTTTTTTATATGTTGTACAGTTTCAATCTAGATTGATTCTTCCCTCTCCGTTAATGAAGTATTTTTTTGATGATATCTTGTGTGCTTCTTTGCTTATTATTATTCACTGTTTGCTTATATTTTTTACACCAAACAATGCCAAAGGGAGAGATTGTTATGAATCATATGTAATCGTTGATTGGCATTTTTGGTGCTGAAAATTGTTTTAATCATTTTTTGGAAACAAATCATCGCCTATAGAGAGAATGCTTTACTGTCTATCAAGCATTTTTGGAAACCAGATTTTATTATCTTTGCCTTATGAATATTATGTGCAACTGTGGATTATCTTCCTTGAAAAGCTTTTTGCAAATCTTTTGGAATTCTTTTAGAAATTAACAGGGCAATTCATCGTATTCAAAAAGTTGCAAATGATTTTTGACATTCTTAGAAAGAAATAGATTTTTGGAATCCTGTCATCCCGTTGACCGTGCCAACAATATCGAGACACAATGCATCACACAGTCTACCCAGAAATCACCCAAAATCTTCATTTACCATGTAAAACCTACAGTCTGCTACCTATATATTCTAAGGTGTTCAAAGCTTTTGATCATCACTCCGTGCTACAAAGAAATTAGAGTTTATACATACATATGCCATTGTATTGAGTGTTGGAAGTTGTAATACATTTGATCTAATTTATGTCGAGTGATCGTGCGATTGAGAAGTAGTTGTACTCTGTACACTTGTGTTTAGAAAGACAGTAGTGTCTATTAGTTGTAGCTAATTGGCTGTCTGTAGAGCTTGACAATACTTTGCTCAACAAGAGTTCGTTTGTGTGATTCCTATTTGGAGTATATTGCTGTAGGTGTGGGACTTGCTGAGAAGTGGTGTACTTTGCAAACTATAGTGGAATCTCTTGATCTGGGCAAGGCCTTGCAAACGTAGGCTTGAAGGCTGAGCTGCGTAACCAATCACTGTTTGTATTTCTCTTTCTGCACAATTTGTTTCTGCTACTACACTTCAATTTATTTTCTGATAAGCATCCTGACGATAGTGACTTAAGAACTTTCATAAACAATTAAATAAAACTATAAATTAAATCCTATCAAACATTAAAAGAATTGTTAAACGTAGAATGATACACAATAATATAAAATAAAACTCATTTGTTTTGATTACAAAAAACGTTGACTTATTTCATTCTAATTACCGCAGTAATGCCCCAAACTATTGCGGTAATCATTAGACAAATCTACAAGAACGAATATGTAAGTTAATACACAGTAGAGGAGATTGAGAAACTACTTCCCATAAATCCTAGGGACGCAGTCTCTGCACCCAAAAAAAAGATTATAGTAGAAAGAAGTTGGATTAGGAAAGAAATGTGCAAAGGGATCACTACAAAAGACTCCTAAACTAATTCAAACTAACCCTAACTCTATATAAACTCAAAATAGGCACCCTCTATTTCCTCTCTTATGCAAAAATGGAATTATTTTCTTCTTTCTTTCTCTCCTAGCCGACTTATCATCCTTCGTTCTTTCTCCTAGCTGTCCCACATAACAACACCAGTGGCAAGAGAAGAACAACATAAAAAGTGCATAACAGTAGCGATTTTAGGCCATAGGATTTTCTTCAAGATGTCCTATAAGGTAAAACCAACTCCTAAATGGTTGATCACGTTCCTTTTCTAATCTTTTTGAGATTATATTCTCTTGTTAACAACTTCTGAGACTTTGGTTTACTCCCATCACCAAAACAGATCCTAGAGCCATTCTAAGAAGATTCAAGAAGGCGTTGTTGAAGCGTTCATTGTCAAAAAAGGGTTGCGCACACCATTCTAAGGTATACAAATTGTATTTAGTCTTAATATAGAGTTTGTAGTCTATAGTTCAACGTATTAGGGTGCTAAGTGCATAGGAAAATAAGAGAGGCAAAAACATACACGAAAGAATGTATTTGTACTGGCTACTGTGGTACTGAACCCCATTACCATGGTATTGTACTATTCCCTCCTTTGTTTTCTTCTATCTTCATTCTGGTTATCATGATATTCCATCCATTACTGTAGTACTGAGTCAATTTTCTTTGTCTTCTTTTCAGGTTATTGTGGTACTGTAGTCATCTTTTTCTCTCTTTTTAGTTTCATTCTAGTTACCGTTGTACTATAAGTCTTCTTCAATATATTTTGGTTACTGTGGTACCCTACCATTGTATGTAATGTTCTTTCTTTGTTGCATTCTGATTACAACAATAATGAATCTTACTACTATGGTACTGTGTCTTTGTTCTCTTCTCTTTTCTTATTTACTCGTTCTAGTTACTACAATACTTCTTCCTTCTACAGCAGTACAAAGAAGCTAGTTTATGCTTGACCCTTTTAAGACACCATCCTTTGCACATTGCTTATTACATTTAGTAGAGGGTCATTACTTTTTGGTTTAAAAACGTGAGATGTAACTCCAATTACTAAGAGTAACATTTTCAAATATCTAAGGTTGAGGATTCAAGGAGGTTACTATAGCAGTGCGAGGACTAGAAAGAACAAAACACTGAAGTGGAAGTGATTTCTATATTTTAAATTATTATTTTGATTTAAATAAAGTATGCATGTGTGATTATTAGCTTAGGAATGTGATTTGGATATAATGTGCATGTTCAGTTAATAGTTAGAGTTATATGATGAATGAATACTAGTGTATGATTTCAATGATGAGTGTGATGACATGATAAATTTTATATGAATTATTTGTTAACTTGCTTATGATGGTGATGGAAGTATGATCACCATGTTGATAATGCTTACATGTATATTTTTTATTCTATATCTGATTTCTTATGCTATGAGTGTGATATTCCATTAAAGAAAGACAAATGAAGATCTTAACCATTAACCGGTGAGATGAGCTACCAATGGGCATCATCATAAGTGTTTCAACTAGACTCGGCTTGCTTGATTGATGAACTGAGAGTCTAGATTGACCCCATTTCACATATGATATAGGCTTGAGTGTTTGGATTAATTCATTCTCCAGATGTGGAACACCGAGGAGTCATTTCATCTTAACGTCAACTAATGAATAATCAATTATTTGAATCACTTAATCTATAAAAGTATTTGACATATGTGTTTATTTTATTGAAATAATGATTTAAATATTTGAGATGATCCACTACGCTCTTTGAGCTCACCCTTTCCTTTCAATTTTTTAGGAAACTAGTGACTGGAGGTTGGCACGACAAATGGGAGTTACCTTAGTTGTTTTTATTTGGAATTTACTCCTCTAATTTCATAGTTTTGTTTTAATTGGGCATATTAGCCCTAGTTATTTCTTTGTCAACTTTAAAGTTGTTTTATTAATGGAATTCATATGTCATTGTACCTATAAATTTATAATATTTCTGGTTTATTTTATTAAAACGTTTCAAAGTGTTTTATGAGAATTTAGAGTCTATGTGAGTTATTATGATTGGGGAATCTCATGGAGTTGAGATATATATAAAGAAAGAGATACTAACATCCTGTCTCTCGAGTGGTCTTGATGCCATGCGTTATGTTTAACTTATCATGTTATCTATTATTGTGTGAGGGCAAAATGGTAATTGTGTCACCCGAGACGACCATCGGGAGGTGGGGTGTTACAACCCATCAAGACATTAACCTAGAACCTCTATGTTTTTTTACTTGAACTTTTAACTAAGTGAGCTAACAAAGTATTTTGCTAAACAACTACTCTTTTAGTATTTATATAGGCATTGTACTAATGTTTTTTTTTAAAGATTTAAGAGATTAAGTTATATTTTTAATTTTTATTTGGATGTAATATTTTTATTAAGAAATAAAAAATAATATTAAAATTAAGCTTAGCGCTTTTTTATAAATAATTTTAAATTTTAAACTAAATATTATCAAAAAATGTTAAAAAATTAAGATAATGCTTTTATGAGACTTTTTAAGTATTTGAGAGATCAAGTTATGCTTATATTTTTATTGGGTGTAGTTTTTTTTGTTGAATAAATAAAAAGTAACGTTAAAAAAAAAATTAAAGTTAGTGATTTTGATAAATAATTTAGTATTTTATATTAAGATAAAAAAAGATATAATAAATTTTTAAAGCATGTGATATCTTCTTAAGGCAAGTTGAAGAAATAAAAACAAAATGTTAAAAAAAAAGACTTAATGTTTTTTTAGAGATATTTTGTTATAGATTTGAAAGATCAAGTTATTTTTTATATTTTTATTTGGATGTAGTATTTTTGTTTGTTGAAGAAATAAAAAAATAATATTAAAAAATTAAGCTTAATGTTTTTATGATAAATAATATAGTATTTTAAAGTAAGATAAAAGAAATACAATATTTTATATAGCTATTGAAGAAATAAAAAATATTTTCAAAGAATTAGGTTTATTACTTTTTTCAAGAATTTTTTTTAAAGATTTGAGATATAAGTTATTTTTTATACTTTTATTTGGGTGTAGTATTTTTTGTTAAAGAAATAAAAATAATTTTTTAAAAAAATTAGAGTTGCTGCTTTTATGATAAATTATATGATATCTTAGACTAAGACAAAATAAGATATAATAATTTTTAGGATGAGTTGAAAAAACAAAAAATAATGTTAAAAAATTAAGTTTAGTGTTTTTTTTTGTGATTTTTTTAAAAGATTTGAAAAATCAAGTCATTGTTTTATATTTTTATTTGAGTATAATATTTTTTTTGTTAAATACATAGAGTTTTATTTAAACAGGTGTAGTATTTTTATTTAATTTATAGTATAATCATTTTTCTTGAAAATAGAATATGTCAAAAAATCTATGCCCAATTTTTTAAATTATTTTCAAAAAAACATTAATTGAATAAAAATACAACAATTTATTAAAATTTTTTTTAAATAAAAAATTATTCTTAATGTGTTGACCTATTTATAACCTAAATTTAGTCAAGTTTAATTGTGTTTGGCCCATTTGGACTCAAAACTGTTTATAGCAAACTCAAACTCATTAATTTTGTGTCACATTTGCATCGGGATATTGTGTCATGTCATAAATTGTCACCCCTGCTAATAATTTTATTTTTAAAAACCCATTATTATATCATTTCTAGTAAGATGTGTATCATTTGTTTTACCTTTAACACTATTTTGAATTTTAAAAAAGAAAAAAAAAAGATTGAAAAGTCTATTTATAAAGTTATTCATATTGAATTTATTTTTATGTGTTCCACCACTTCCCAAACATGCGTATAGCTCGAGTAGATCACAAGAGTCACAATAATGAAAACCCATAAAGAAGGTTTCAATAGGTACTGCAACTGAAATGATTTGATGAAAACACTTGTTAGAGAGTTCGAATAGACATAAGTATGAATAGGTCCAAACACACCATATCATCATGAATGGGAATATGCATGAAGCAATGCATGGTTGAGCATACAAACAAATGAAGCAATATAAGCATTGAAAAAGAATGAAATGAACAACTCATACAACGATGAGCCTGAGGGCAAGGAGATTTGAGCAAATGACACTTAACCAAGAAGAAATATTTCAAGTGCTCCTCTTCAGCATAGCTACCAACTCTAACCACAGTAAAGAAGGTTACCAAATGTGAAATTCTCTTCTAGAAAATATAGATCAATACTAGTTTGCGAGATATGCTTTTATTAATAAGGAAACTATACTCCTCCAAAATTCTACCGAGATTGATAATTATCCATATATGTTACAATAAGATTAGGAAGCTAAAATAAATCTACACCTATAAATATTTGTGCTTTGTTAGCCTAAAGGCAACAAACTCTCTCAAATCTCAATTGTAGTTTACAAAATTACTTTTTGACTATGATAAAGAGGGTTTTTTCTTCAATTTTCCCTCAAATTCAACGTTATTTCTCATCTTTGTTGCTATTTTTTTAATTAATTAGTTAAAACTTTGCATCAACAATGGGCATCATCTATAGGGATGAGAGATTATTTCATTTTCGCCAATCAACGGTTGAGATGAGCTGTAAGGTTATTGAAGCTCCTACCATAGAAGATCTAATAGCTTCATCCTACGCTCCTCACTTCTAATGAGGGAGACCACCTGTGTAGAAGAAAAGTTTAGCATAGAAATCTACCTAGATTAATGAGCTAGAAAGAGTGATTGAACAAATGTTAGATATGATGATGGACTAGCAACAAACCTTACAAGAAATTCTTCCGACATTGTTCCAACACCAACCTACTATTTAGCAACAACAAAATGTTATAGAAGCACGAGGGGGTGCCTCTTCCAAGAGCCTTAGTGCTCAATCCAAGTGCGGATTGACAAACTCGGTCCAAATTTGCCCTTAGCAACTACAAAACCTTTGACTGGATGACCTTAGAAATGGATTGAATGAGAAAAAGAAAAAACAACATGATAAAGTCATCCTCTTATCTATACAAAATCTCATAAAATCAATAAGCTATTGGCTCGAAGGCTTGTTATTCACATAAGAAGAACTAGATCTTTGGAGGACTACCAACCAAAGCCCATGAAAAGGTTGCTCTTGCTCTTCCTCAAATGAAGTGCTTAGTCATACTTTCCCTAAGGACGAATACATGGGGTTCCTTGTCACCTTTCACAAGGAAAAATAAAAGCACTCCTTCCCCCAAAGATGTGAAGACGTATGCTAAGAAAGTCTATGCAGGGACAATGAACGCCCAAGAACATATTGAGAATTATCAGACATAGATGTTATATATAAATTACAGTGACATGACCATGTGTAAGGGGCTCCAAATCACACTCGCCGGCCTTGCTAGGAAGTGGTATTGGAACCTTACTCCTAGGTCCATCTTGTTGTTAAGAGAACTTGCCCAAAAATTCATGGAGCTATTCTAAGGAATGCGAAAAGGGATGGGAAAGTAGATAGTCTTCTTACCCTCTACAAGAAGTTAGGAGAGTTGTTGCTAAATGACAAGATCTGGTTTGAAGTAGCGTGAGTAGAGGTCAATGATTGTGAAAAGAACATGACCATTGTTGCTTTTCATTCAAGTGTAAGACTAAGGAAACTACCCTATTTATTAGCAAAGAAGAATGCCAACACCTATCGAGAATTGATGGATTAGGTGGAAAAGTATATTAAAGCAGATAACTAGATTGAGGCTAAAAGGGAAGCTTTCTCAATAAAGAGTAGAAATGAAGAAGAGATAATAAGGGAAAAAAGAACGACCATCATACGAAACTAAGCAAAATCGAATGACAAAAAAGAAGAAATAGGCTTACGCACATGACATATACTTCTTACACTTCACTTAATATATCAAGAGAACACATTCACCTCACCATACTAAACATTGGAAAATTTGTAGTGGCCTAAGAAGATGAATAGCTTCCCCAATCAAAAAATATATTCAATTCGATTGAGACATTAGACATGTTATAGCTTGAGAAATCATAAATAAAAGAAAAAGACCAAACTTAAATCTGAATACTGTAGTATTGTGTCACACAACTGTAGTGATGCGTATCTTCTGCATGTATACTATGTTGTCCTAAACACATGACTCAATCGAAAATGCCAGCCACGCACTAATTTAGGTCCCATGTCGACTAAAAGATAAGGGAAATTGATAAAAATCCAACTCCATGAGAGATTACAACAAAAAGAGTCCAAGATGCACTCAAACTATCTCTTATCATTATCAAACAAACTCCCTAACTCTATTGTTATCCAAACCTAGCGCCTCCCTTTCCCTCTCCCATAAATAAGTGCTAATTTCCTCTTCTTCTTTCTATCTTGGTTGACTTCCTTCCTTCTTACTTCCCTAGGACGTCCCACAAATTAACAATAGGAGAACTACACATAAAATTCTGAAATTTCATGCCATAGATTCTGACCAAATGATTATACAAGGTAACACATCATTCCAAACTCTTGATCTTGATTTCTTTCGCTCTTTTTCCATCTTTTGAGAGACAAGTCCACTTCAATGGTCTCTGAGACTCTTATTCTTTCCCTATTTTGCCATTAAAAATAGATCCTTAAATCATTCCAAAAGGATTCAAGAAGTTTTTTTTGAAGCATACGTTGTTAACAAGGGGTTCGAGCGATATAAGTAAGGTATAAGCATTCTATCTCATTCTAATGCATGGTTTGTGTTCTATAAATTTAACGCATTAGGATGCTATAAGCATAGGAAAACAAGAGATGGAAAAATATTTACGAAAAGTTGTTTTCAATCTAGTTAGTGTGGTATTGCTCTCTATTATCATGGTACTATGTTATTTTCTTCTTCAATTCACTCTTTTATCATTTTGGTTACTGTGGTAATGAATCCCACTACCGCAATATTGCATTCTATGCTTCCATGTCTCCTTTCTTTTATCATTCTAGTTATTGTGGTAATGAATTTCTACCATAGTATTGCATCTCTCTTCTCTCATTTCTTATTTATGCGTTTGGGCTAATGCGGTACCCCTTTCTCTACCACGGCACACATAAGCAAATTGATACTTTGACTCTTCTAATGTATTATCCTTGATACACTATGGCTTATATTGGGTAAAGAATCATTAAATCATAGTTTAAAAACATTAGAGAATACTTCAATTACTAAGAGTAATGATTTTAATCTTTAAAGGTTGAGGACTTAAGACATGTGGAAACAACAACATAAGAACTGGAGGGAATTAACTGAAAAAGGTGGAGATGCTTACCCTACTCTCTAGTATTATCTAAGTTTTAAAATATAAAATGTGAATTTCTTTTTATTTGGTTAATACTTAGGAACATGCTAGTGTGTGAATATTTAATGTTTAGATTATGGTGAATTTCGTGTGTATGTGATGTACGATGAACAGTATGTTATATAACTGTAAGCATGAAAAATATCTTTATTTAAAATATGTGATGCACTTTACATATATTAGATTGCATGCGTGATAATTTTGTGCATAATGGTTACATGTTTTACAATATTTCATATATTCATATTCCTAAACGATGATAATGATGAGCACATTAGATTAAATCACTATAATCAAGAGTTGAACCGCAAACTGACACAGCGAGCTTATGGTGGATCATTGTGGGTGTTCTCAGAGTTACGGAATGAAGGCTGTGTTGCTATTCTTGAAATATTGGATGATGGTTGCATGCTTATACTCCTTGTAATTTGGCATCATGTGCTCTTTGCTAGAATGCGATTTTGTGATGAGAATGACAAGGATAGTCCTTTCAGTCAAAATGTCAACTAAAAGATAATTGAATTGCTTGAAACACCTAATGTTTGATAAGTGTTTGCATGTTCTGTATTTTTGGCTTGACTAATGCTCGAGATAAATTGTGTATAATCCATTGGGCTCTTTGACCTCACTCCTCTTCTGTAACATCTCAGAAATTTTATAGAAATTTTACTTAGAATATTACACAGAATTGATGAATGAAAAATTTGGCATGTCCTAGTTATCCAAGTACGGATCAAAAATCAATTT